>CAUYPK010049176.1:0-11048 GCA_963574355.1 Loris lydekkerianus | reverse complement strand
TCATCTGCGAAGAGTGAAAGTTTGATCTCTTCTGACCCTATGTGGATACCCTTGATCGCCTTTTCTTCACTAATTGCAATGGCTAAAACTTCCATTACAATGTTGAAGAGCAATGGAGATAATGGGCAACCTTGCCTGGTTCCTGATCTAAGTGGAAATGATTTCAGTTTAACTCCATTCAGTATGATATTGGCTGTGGGTTTGCTGTAGAGGGCCTCTATTAGTTTAAGAAATGTCCCTTCTATACCATTTTTGTTAAGTGTTCTGATCATGAAGGGATGCTGGATATTATCAAAAGCTTTTTCTGTGTCAATTGAATCATATGGTCTTTATTTTTTAGTTTGTTTCTGTCCTGAATTACATTTATAGATATTGAACTAGCTTTGAGACCCTGGGATAAATTCCCCTTGGTCATGGTGTATAACATTTTTGATGTCTTGTTGGATTCTGTTCGTTAGGATTTATTATTTTTGCATCAATATTCATTAGTGATATTGGTCTGTAATTTTCTTTTCTTGTTGGGTCTTTCCCTGGTTTGAGGATCAAGGTGACATTTGCTTCGTAGAATGTGTTGGGTAATCATTCCTTCTTTTTCTATATTTTGTAAGAGGTTTAGTAATATAGGTACTAGTTTTTCTTTAAAGGTTTGGTAGAATTCTGAGGTAAAGCCATCTGGTGCTGGGCTTTTCTTTTTAGCGAGATTTTGTATAGTTGATGCTATTTCAGAACTTGATATAGGCCTGTTCAACATTTCCACTTTGTTCTGGCTAAGTCTTGGTAGGTGGCGCACTTCTAGGTATTGGTCAATTTCTTTCAGATTTTCATATTTCTGACAGTAGAGTTTCTTGTAGTATTCATTAAGGATTTTTTTTGAATTTCTGAGGGGTCTGTTGTTATTTCATCGTTACCATTTCTGATTGATGAAATTGGAGATTTTACTCTTTTTTTCCTGGTTAGGTTGGCCAAAGGTTTATCTATTTTATTGATCTTTTCAAGCAACCAATTTTAGTTTTATTGATCTGTTGTATAATTCTTTTGTTTTCAATTTCATTTAATTCTGCTCTGATTTTGGTTATTTCTTTTCTTCTGCCGGGTTTGGGGTTGGAGTGTTCTTCCTTCTCCAGTTGCTTGAGATGTCCCATTAAGTTATTAACTTTCTCCCTTTCCGTTTTCTTGAGGAAGGCTTGCAGTTCTATAAATTCTTTATAGGTAGAGTCTTGTGCGGTAGCTTTCTTATGGTCTTTTGGGGGAGTTCCTTTGTTTTGGTTCTTCACATTGCCTGGATTTTTCTGTTGCTTTCTCCTCATGTGTTGTTTCTTCTTGTTCACCTTGTCTTCCTTTTTGCTTCTTACTGCCTCCTTTGTTTCAAACAGAAGTTTTTGCTGTCAATGCCAGTATGTTGCAATATTGCACTAGGACACCAGGTGGCGCTGTGGGGTTTTTTTAGGAGACAGCACAGCCAGCAACCTCTATGATCCCCTGATTGTTTCCTCAGCATTCAGACCCTGCTGGGTTGGTATTTTAAAGTGCACAAGAGTCCTTCAGGCACAGGTCTCACAGTATACCCTGACTCCAGTCACTGTGGGGTGTGGTAGTCCCTCAGCCTGTTGCAAGAGTGGAGTCCTGATCCCAACAGGTGGAATTAAGACAGCCATGCTTTAGGCCCCTGTTAAGACCTTCTCATGACCTTCCCACAATGGCAGGTCTCTGGCCTCTGAGACCTTCACAGTATGGCTGCCTCCTCAGTCACCAGACCTATGGCAAATCCACTGGGACTACCATTTGAATCTGGTTGCTGTATACTGTTCAAGTCCACCCACTCTTCCAAGCTTTCTACTCAACACACAGCTTCCCCTAACTACTGAAAACTCCAGAAAGGCTTCCACACATCCCGACCCCTATGTGGTATCAGCCAATCCCAGTCATTGCAACAACTTGCCTAATCCATCAGCTTTCCATCACTCCACATCATATACTGTATGCAGGTGACCACCTTCTCACTGTGCTCCCTGAGCTATGACTCTGGGTAAGGTCCCCTAGCCAGGTAATGCTGGGTTCTCTTTTTTTCCCCAGTCACTCTAGGAGAGCTCAATGATCTTTCTGGTCCATGATCTTTATCCAGAATCCCATAAATGTGTAATTTTCATTGACATGGACCAATCAAATTCTCAGTACTCCTTTTCTCACCTAGCCAAAACCCAGTATGCTGCATTTTTAGCTTAATTGGGGGAACTGACTACCTAGGGTCTTGTGTTGGTGTGTTTAATAGGAGCACAAACACACAGATATACACAAACCCTCTCCCCAAACCCCTGAGCCCTGGAGAAGGGAAATACCTCCATAAAGCTGCCTGATTGCTTAGATTTCAATGATTTATTTGCCTGAAATGTTGTGGCTCAGAGGGAATGTGGCAGGATGATGCTGACTGGTCAATTGTCAATGCTAATTTGCATCCAAATGCCTCAAATTATCTACCCTCCCTTTCTCACCTAGCCAAAACCCAGTATGCTATATTCCTTGCTTAACTGAGCAGACTGACCGATTAGGGTCTTCATGTTGGTGGATCTGACATGGGTGTGCACACATGTGCAGGCGCACACACACACACACACACACACACTCTCTCTCTCTCTCTCTCTCTCCCCTACCCCTGAGCCCTGGATAAAGGAAATGTCCCAGAGAGACACCTGATTGGTTAGATCTCTGTTTTGGTCTTCTTTATCAGTCTGCCGAGAGGAAGGATATAGGCAACATCTTCCTCAGAGACTTGATGGCTTTCTTTTTTCTCTACAACCTCCTCTCTTCCCACGTGAAGACAGAGGCAGCAGACTTACTAGCCATATTCTCTAGAGTCTCTTTTCTTCTTTCCCACGCAGAAGCAAAAAGCTGAGCCTCTACTCATAGGTTTCATGACCCTGGACAAGTAACTTAACCTTTTCTCACCTGTACAAGAGAGAAAAATACCTATCTTGCAGGCATGACTGAGAGGACTAAATAAGATAATTCATGTAAAGCTTTTAACACAGTGGTAACCATGGAGTTAATAAGTTATCCAAAAGACTATCAAAAGGATGAAGTAAATATTACCACTAATAATAGAGCAAATTTGTTGATCATTTGCTCTCTGTGATACAGTATACTGATGCTTTACATGGAATTATTTGTTTAATTTTCACAGCCTTTCAGATTGGGATCATTTTTCCAAAGAGAAAAATGGAACAGAAAGGTTAGGTGATATAACCAAGGTTCCAGAGCATCTGAGTGATGACATTAGAAATCAAACCCAGGGGTTGTCTCATTCTGAACCTGAGCTGAGAGCCACAGGACTCCCCTCATAACAAAGGTCAAGGCCACTACATGTAGGGAAAGCAGAAAATCTCTAGATCCCACCTGAGCACAAGAAAACAAATGACAGCCTTTTTCATCAATAGTGCAAAAAGGATCAAGGAGATAAGGATTTTTCAAGGTTCATGGGTAGGATACCCACCATGGTTGCTCATGGGTGGCCAGATTAGAGGGCACAACTTCCTCCTAATCATCACTTGTTTCAAAGCCTTGTAACCTCATGCATAATCTCTGTATGAAATCAATGGGAATCCCTTGCTTCACTGCATTCCTCTTCATTGACTAATGTAATGGCTGATGTACTGAACTGCAAGCACCTAGCTGGCTCCGAGGCAATGTTGTTGAAGCTGGAGTCCATCATTGGTGATCTGTTGAGTAATTAGTGGTTGACCGACTACTTATTTTCCTGTCACTTCAAAGTGAAACACACAAGATATTTATTTCATTTTACACTTTTGCAACCTCTGCAACCTAGGCAGCTTGCTGGATTTATGTTTTGCTCTCATGCTTATTCCTCCTTGAAAAGCAATGGACCCCTTCACTGCCTGCCTCAGTGACATCAAATCAAGTAATGGAGTGAAAAAGATGATGTGAGGGGAGTGAGGAGCGGATCCTCTGAGTATGAATCAAAATGTAGCGTCATTCATGTCAGAAGGCATAATTTGTGTAAAGAGCAGCTATAGGCAATTGCTCAGTGTGGTCTGAAGCAAGGTCTTTAATAAAATAATAGCTCGCATTTGATTGAATGTGGTAAGTACACCAAACACATCGTTTACATATATTAACTCATTGAGTCCTCACAACAGCACTATGACAAAATTACAATTATTCTCCCCATTTTACAGATAAGGAAACTGAGACAGAATCCCTAAGTGATTTTACCAAGGTTAAAACAACTAGTAAATGGCAAAGTTGAGCTGTGAACCCAAATAATCTTACTCCAGGGCTGCACTCATATGCTATGCTGATTCTCTTGAAAGAAGAAACAGTGTAAAATATTTTCTCTTAAGTTGATTGTTATTTGATGAGTCATTTGTTTATTGATTTGTTTACTCAAATCATTACTAAGCACCTAATGTGTGCCAAGAGTTACACCAAACACCAAATCCTGGGGTGGGGGTGGGGGATTCCCTGCCCTTGTGAAACTTCCAGTCTAATGTGGGAGCTAGACTTTAATCCAAAAAAATCTCACCAGTAAGAAGTGACGGGTGACACCAAGGAGAATGATATGGTCTCTGAAAACAGGTGATAGGGAACTGTGACCTTGAAGGGAATAGGGAACGCACCACTGGGAACGCTTCCTGAGGAAGTGATAATTGAGTTGCAATCTCAAGAGGTGAGGGAAGAATGTTACAGACAGAAGGAACAGCATGGGAAAACTATTTTTTCTCCTTTTCCCCAAAGCCTCTTTGACAGCTCCACTGGGCTCATTCTCCAGCCTCTTTGAGTTAGATGGTTCACTTTATCATGGTGAGATAAACATGACAAACATAAAATTAATGGCTTCCTTTTTTTTTTTTTTTTTTTTGAATATAAAGCAGCCTGATTGCATAAAAAGACTTAAAGCTCAGGTGTGACCATTTTGTTTCTTTTCTCTAAAAGCTCAAAGTTGGGGTTGGGGACATCAATGAAGACTAATAGCAGCTTAATTTTTCCCTTTTTAGAAACTGATGCTGAAAGTTCCTCCTTTAGCAAAGGAAGAAGGGAAAGTCAGCAAGAGTCAGGGAGAGGGGAGGCTTTGAGGGATGGCAGGGGGGGATGGAAGTAGCTCAGAGGAGGAGCTCCCTGCTACACTGCATCAATTCCCTTCCCTTTTCTCAAGGACATTACCCTCCCCTTCTTGCTTCCATCTCCCCATCAACCTCGGAGCCTGTGCAATGAGCAGAGGCACTTCAGAATTCACAAGTAACCTGACATACCAGTCCTTAAGCCTGGGCACCATAGGGCACTACCTAAGCTGGTTTGTTTATTTACTTAATTATTTTGGCAATAAATAAAGACTGAGGATACCCTTCCTGTGTTTGAATGTGACCTTACCAATTCTACCCCAGCAGCAGCCACAGTCCTTGGGCTACTGATTTCCACTCTTTGGGCCTCAGTTTCACCATCCCAATAATATGGATGGATATGTAAGACTAGGATGGACTTGATCTAAATCATTTGTGAGGTCCCCTCCAGCAGAGTAGAAGAGTACTAGCCCCTATTCCGGTATAGTGGAAAGATAGGATCACACTGCTTAGGTTTGAATTTCAGCTCTACCCCTTGCTAATTGTGTGTAAACCTGAATCTTAATCACCCCTTTTGTAAAATGGGGATAATAATGTAAAATTGGGATTATAATAGTGCCTAATTACAGCATAGAGTGGTTGTGAGGCTTTAATGAGGTGATATGTGCAAGCGTATCTGACACCCATTAAGCCCACAATACTTCTTAACTATTACTCTTTATGAATCCATTTGCTTTAATGTTCTAAGATAATTAAGCAATTCAATGAAGATCATAGAAGCACACAATACATATAGTGTTAACTGTGATTCTTTTTATCTCAGTTACACAAGGTATTAAATAATAACCTTGTTTCATTCAACATTTTTGATAAGTTTTGCTACAAACAGTCCATTTTGGGCACTTGACTTATTTTTGAGCTTGGGTTTTATAAAGGATTTTGTCATTTCTTCATTGTGAACCTCTTAAGCATTTTCAAACCATTTTCCCCTCAAATACAGTGATACAATAGATTTCTCATAATCTCATATAGGAGTCTCCCCTTATCCTTGATTTCAGTTACCCATGGTCAATTGCACTCCAAAAATATTAAATAGGAAACTCCAGATATAAACAATTCATAAGCTTTAAATTGTATCCCATTCTTAGTGTGATGAA
The DNA here is from genome assembly GCA_963574355.1 of Loris lydekkerianus. Classification (NCBI taxonomy): domain Eukaryota; kingdom Metazoa; phylum Chordata; class Mammalia; order Primates; family Lorisidae; genus Loris; species Loris lydekkerianus. The sequence goes on along the minus strand of CAUYPK010049176.1, from coordinate 4,819 downwards.
ATTTCACACTATCCGGCTCCATCCTGCCCAGGATGGAGTCATCCTTTGGTCCAGTGTATACATACTATCTATGCTACCCACCCATTAGTCACTAAGTAGCCTTCTAGGTGGCCAGATTGACCTACTGTCAAGGTATGACAGTGCTTGTGTTCAAGTAATGCTTATTTTACTTAATAATGGCTCAAAGAATAACAGTAGTGATGCTGGCATATTGTTATAATTGATTTATGATATATTATATTAGTTACTCTCATATATATTATATACTCATATATGTCATATGATGTTACTCTCTTACTATGCCTAATTTATAAGTTAAACTTTATCATAGGTGTGTGTAAGAAAAAACATAGTATATATAGGTTTGGTACTATCCGGGGTTTCAGGTATCCACTGGGGCTCTTGGAACATATCTTCCTGGGACAAGAGGGAACTACTGTTTATGGTTAGAGTTAAAATAAGCCAACCCTAAAGGGACCTCTATTCTTCCTTTTATAGGAGTCATATTGCATGCATATATTAAAACTCCAAGATTAAGGTTTTCCTCATTTTTCTCTAGATGTTTGGAGAGCCATGAGAAAAATATGTGAAGACCCATCTGTCTTCAACAGTGACACTGATTTATAACATAATAGTGATTTCCCTTAGTACTTAATAACATAGATTATACACTAATACATGCATTTCTTGTAGAATTAAGTGACTAACAGGCTAATCTATTAGACTGGTATAATGTTAATATAATAACATACGAACTTTCTTCTTGGTTACTCAGAAAATTTCTAAGGAATTGGTACCTACTAAAATAGGAGTATTAAATAAATGTTTTTTTCTATTGGTGGATTCTTTCTACAAATTAATTCTTACCTGGGAAACAGAACTATATAATTCCACATTCTCAGAATATGCTCACCATGTGTACTTTAAAGATCAGGCCTTTTTACTTTAGTTTAATTATCCTTAAAACATTTGGGATCATTAAGAGAATTAGGATGTTTAATATTCTTCAAATACAGTTACTAATGTCAAGATTCCCATTTTGTATTTTATTTTCTGCTTCCTGAATCTGGGTCAAATCTGTATGCACTGCACATCCCCAAATGTGCTTTATCCCTTTTCCCTCCCAGGCCTTAGGCCCTGTTATATGTTGATCAGTAAAAGAAAAATCGTAACATACAGATGCTTGTACTTAGCATCTGTCAGTAACCCCATGATTAATGACTCCGGTGTTTCATACCATGTCCAAACATCATAAGGCTTGGCTAATGTTTTGATCATGCCTGAACAGCATGTTTAAGAGATTCTTTTATGGAAAGCTAGAGGGTAGGAAATAATCACATTGAACGAAGAGTCCAAGTTCTTGCAATTCATAGTGAAATCTTTCTGAATATTGATTCCCTTTGCTAAGAAGCTCAGAAGTTCAAAGCAAGGACCGGAGGCCACGACTCCGCCTTGCCTCCTTCACACAAACTACACTCCTCCCTTTCTAAACGGACAAGATTATGAAACAGAATTTTTTAAAGCTATGTTATCCCCTTGACCTCTTTTCAAGAGCCTGTTATTAACATTAACTTAAACTCCCTCTGCCAGAACTGAGTTTTCAAATAAGTTACACTCAGATCTTTCCTCCTACTTTATCCTAGTGGTATTTAAAAAATGGTGCAATATGGATAATTTTGTATCTTAGGGTGAGGTTTTTAAAATTCATCCTCAGGTAAGTGAGCATTGCTCCTAATGAGTGCAGGCAGTTGTGGCAACCAATTGCTGAATATACAGAGTCTGGCTCTAGTAACTCTGGCATGAAGATAATTGGAGGGTCTGCCCTTTTCTTTGTCCTTACAGGAACAGAAAGGAACCTCACTACATCCCAGAGAGTTAGGGGTTGCTCTCCTGCCACATAGTAGATACACACAAGTATATGTCAAAAAAATCAATGAAAGAATGAATGCCTATTTTATTTTTAATCACAGAAAGGAAATCAAACCCACATCTCCTCCCTATCCCTACCACCCCCATGCCCTGGTGCCATTCCAGGAACAAGCTTCGTCATCATGAGTTCTCATTTATTCCTCAGAAATAGAGACTAGGTCTTTTGTATTTGGCCAGTGAGTAAGAACATCAATGTACCTAGAAAACATTCCTTAATTAAATCAAAAGCTCAAAAAGAGGCCAAGAGATTGAACACACAGGAGGTCACTGGTGACTTTTAAAAGAGCAGTTCCAGTGGAGTGGTGTGGTGAAGGCGGAAGCCACCCTGCAGTGGGTTGAGTCGAGTGGGTGGGAAAGCAACAGAGGCAGGAAATGTAGGACAGTCTTTTAAGAAATTTGTCAGCAAAGGGAAAGACAGAGAGAGAGAGAGAAGAGCAGAGTTTAGGGGTAGAGCTGTTCTTCTAATTCCCCTAACAGGGCAGGGTGTTTTTAGGTAAGGCATCTATTTCATTTGGACTAGGTAATCCCTGAGGCTTTTTTTTAAGCCAAGAGTAGTGAATTGATGAAAGCAAAAAAGGGTGAGAATATAGGAAAAAAGAAGAAATAAAAATCAGGAAAAGGTCCCAAAGAGCACTGGAGGTTAGTCTTGTTCAAGGGGGCAAGAAGAGAACATATTTCCTCTTTGCAAAGGTACAGAGTGAGGAAAGAATGCATTTGAACACAGAGAAATGTGGGAAAGAGTCAGAATTAGGAACAAACACATGTTAAGGATATGATGAAGGGATTTAAAAGAGACAGGAACTATGAGGCTTAAAGTGGGGGAATTAATAAAGATAAATAAATGGGACCTAATAGAATCAAAAAGTTTCTGTATAGCTAAGGACACAATCAGCAAAGCAAAGAGATAACCTTTAGAATGGGAGAAGATACTTACATGCTACAAATTTGACAAAGGATTAATAAGCAGAATCTACAAAGAACTCAAGCAAATGAACAAGGAGTGAACAACTCCATTAAAATGTGGGGGAGAGACATGATCAGAAAATTTTCTGATGAGGACAGACAAATGGCCAACAATCTCATGAAAAAGTTCTCATCATCTCTAATTATTAGAGAAATGCAAATCTAAACCACTTTGAGATATCACCTAACCCCAGTGAGAATGGCCCACATCACAAGGTTCTGAAGCAACGGATGCCAGTGTGGGTGCAGAGAGAAGGGAACACTCTTGCACTGCTGGTGGGACTGCAACTAGTACAGCCTCTGTGGAAGGAAGTATGGAGAGTCCTCAAAGAGCTAAAAGTAGACCTTCTATTTCAGTGGTTCTCAGTCTTCCTAACATGAGGAACTACATTAAAGGGTTGCGGCATTAGGAAGGTTGAGAACCACAGTTCTATTTGATCCTGCAATACCATTACTAGGTATCTACCCAAAAGAAAAAAATTCATTTTATCATAGGGACATTTGTACTCAAATGTTTATAGCAACTCAATTTACAATCCCGAAGATGTGGAAACAACTTAAGTTCCCTTCAACCCTGAATGGATTTAAAAACTGTGGTATATGTATACCATGGAATACTACTCAGCCATAAAAAGATGGAGAATTTGTATCTTTTGTTACAAGTTGGATAGATTTGGAAAACACTCTCCTAAGTATCACAAGAATGGAAAATGAAGGATCCCATGTATTCAATAATACTAAATTGAGTTGTGTAAATTAACAAAATAGTGCATACGAGAGAAAAAATCAATTCAATGCAAGAAAGGGGAAGAGAGTTTGTTAAGTTCCTACCTAATGGTACAATGTAGAGGTATATGGCACATTTCCTGGGTGAAGAACACAACTACAACTTGGACTTTACCTAATGTACGTAAACTATGTAATCTAATCATATGTACCCTCATATTAATGTGGAAAAAAAATTTTAAACTACATCCTCAGAAAAAATAAAAATAAAAATAGAGGGTGATTTATAATGGTGGTTTACTAGGAGACATTTTCTTTCTTTCTTTCTTTTTTAGAGACAGAGTGTCACTTTATTGCCCTCGGTAGAGTGCCCTGCAACACACAGCTCAGAGCAACCTCCAACTCCTGGGCTTAGGTGATTCTCTTTCCTCAGCCTCCCGAGTAGCTGGGACTACAGGTGTCTGCCATGATGCCTGGCTATTTTTTTTGCAGTTTGGCCAGGGCCGGGTTCAGGTTCAAACCTGCCACCCTTGGTATATGGGGCTGATGCCCTACCCACTAAACCACAGGTCCTGCCCAGGAACCATTGTTTCCTGTAATAGTAAAGACCTGCCTCAGGTGAAGCACCCTACTCTCCAGTCTTTTGCTGTAAGAATCTCTCTATAGACCAATGACATAGTGTAGAAATCATCCCAGCTGCTGTTTATTTGCAGGAAAGACTTGGAGAATTATCATTTTTAGCCTACAGGGATCATCAGTTCAAGAACTCCTTTCCTGGCCTACAGGGATCATCAGTTCAAGAACTCCTTTCCTGGCTCAGCGCCTATAGCACAGTGGTTATGACCCCAGCCATATACACCGAGGCTGGCGGGTTTGAACCCAGCCCGGGTCAGCTAAACAACAATGACAACTGCAACAAAAAATAGCTAGGCATTGTGGCGGGCACCTGTAGTCCCAGCTACTTGGGAGGCTGAGGTGAGAGAATTGCTTAAGCCCAAGAGTGTGAGGTTGCTGTGAGCTGTGACGTAACAGCACTCTACTGAGGGCAACATAAGTAAGACTCTGTCTCAAAAAATAAAATAATAAAATAAAATAAAATAAAATAATAAAATAAAATAAAATAAAATAATAAAATAAAATAAAATAAAATAATAAAATAAAATAAAATAAAATAATAAAATAAAATAAAATAAAATAATAA
>CAUYPK010049174.1:0-38933 GCA_963574355.1 Loris lydekkerianus | reverse complement strand
ATATTAGCTTTCTTCGAATTATCCAGAGCTCTCTGAGAGAATGATCCATTTTTGCTCTCCATTTCTCTTCCTCTTTGAGAGTTTGGGAGTGTTCAAAAGCTTTGTCTTCAATGTCAGAAATCCTTTCTTCTGCTTGCTCCATTCTGTTACTGAGAGATTCTACTATATTTTTGAGATCTTTGAGGGCTGCAAATTCTTGTCTCAATGTATCAAAATCTTTGGTGATTTTGTCTTTGAATTTGTTGAATTCTTGAGACAACGTTTGAAATACTCCTGGAATTTGTAATTCCAACTTTTCCTCTATTCTATTAATCTTGTTTGCAACCCAAGTTCTGAATTCGATTTCTGACATCTCAGCCATCTGTTTATGAATAGGATCTTCAGTTGTGTCTGCCATATCTTTCCTTGGGTGTGTGTGTGTGAGACCTACTCTGGTTATTCATGTTACTGGAGTTTTTCCATTGATTCCACCCCATGATTATTTTACACCATTTGACTAGATGAGCAGATAAAGAGAAGTTGGGTTGGGGGCTCTAGGAATAGTGCTTACCCAGCCCCTTGCCCAAAAGCTGGGACTGGTTTCTTTACCTTTTCCCCTGGAGCCTTGCCAAGGACTCATATAGTGCTATGGCCTGAGAAACTGGGGACATGCTTGGTGTGGTGGGGCTAAGTGACTCTGTTCTGTTTTCAGCTGGTCTCTGTCCTACCTTAGTGAATCAGTTACTCTGGTTTGAAGTCTCAGCTGTGGAGAAATACCAGCAATTAAGTCACCCTGCCCCCCATAGGCAACAATTGGAAAAGGAAAATCAAACCTTCCCACAACTACATACCACTTTGATAGTTTTCGGGTGATTGACCCAGTTCAAGAGGTCCGAATCAATTGTCTCCGTCAGCACCTATCTCAGGTGGGAGAGTTCAAAAGGTCTCCGGCAACTAGATTGCTGGGGTCTGCTGGCAACTCAAGTATGACTCGCTCTGGTGCTTCATGAAGTCAGGAGGACCCAACCAGCAAATAGATTAGTCTGGGAAGGTTGGTGCCTCCTTCCCCACCTTGCACCTCTGTCACACCCAGTCACTGATAACCCCACAGGGCTGTGACCCAGTTCCCTCCAATGAGCAGATTTGCGCCTAGGGGTTTGCGCCTGCCTGAATCACAGAGAGATCTATGTCTCCTCAGCCAGGGCACTGCTCTTTGCCACCATCTGGCAGGGGGAGGTGAGGCCTGACAACCTCTGGTGCTTAATGGAGGCTGGGGTGGTTCTCAGGTCCAGCCCCGCCCCTGATCGATGTTTCTGACAGAACAAAACAACTTGGCAGAATTTGTTTCTGTCCTAGCTATATTCCCCTGCAGATCAGATGTTATTTGAGTTCACAGAAACTGTGACTCAAGTCCGGTGTATGCTGTTGCCCAGTCTCGGCTATAGTTTCTGTTGGGGTGGGCCAGTTAAGCTCTCATTCAGCTGTCAATTCCAGCCTCTGCCTGCCCTCCTTTGTCTTAGCTATGATCCCCTAAGGGCTGGGTGCATTATAGGCTCAGTAAAGTAGTCCTCTGGGTCAGCCCTGCTCTGAGAATCTGTGGTCGCTGCGCTCCACCCAGGTCAGTACCACCTCAGGCAATCCCTTTACTCACGGGGCCTGCGTTTCCGTCCCAGATCTGTTCTGCCAGTGGCTGCCACCAGAGAAGGTGTCTAGCCTCCTCTGGTTGCCCATAAAGACAGGTGGTGTAATTCAGGAATATTCAGGAGTGTGAGCCCCTATTGTTGCTGCTACAGCTGCTGCTCTGTGCCTCGGGGCACTGCTGCTCCTGTATGGTTCTCTCTCAGCTAACTGTCCTCTCCTTACTCCTGTGCCACAGAATCAGCACTCACCAGCATCAGTTCATGCCCTGTCCACACCTCTTGAGAAAATACACAAGAATCTGGACTCCTGAGGGATAGGCTTCCAGACCTCAGAGTGAGAGTGGAGGGCACTGCTGGGAGTTCAGAATTGCAGGTAGAGAATATATACAGTTTTATACAGTTTTATGCCTGGCAGGAGAGTGCCATGGTACCCTAGTAGGGGAAGGAAGTCTGGTTTTTCGAGGGTCTCTCTTGTGGGATAAAATTGAACTTTGCTTGTATGTTTGTATGGAGTACTGGGAGCTGTTCTCATGGGGGAGGGGACTTCCATCCACTTGGTGATGGATTTTGTATCTTTTGTTTGTATCCTTGGGGTCACAGCTTGCCTCAGCAGGGTTGATGTGCATTCTTTAACTTTCTCTCTTGGCTCGGCTCTAATCTACCAGGTTACTTGCTAAACTTCTGTCCTTTAACTCTCCTTCTGGATGGGAGCCTCTGTGGAAAGCTGGCTCCAGTCAGCCATCTTGCCTCCACCCCACATTCAAATTTTAAATGAGCGACTGAATGAGTAGAAGCACGACCTAAGCAGAGGAACCTTATGCTGCTTAGAGGGACTGAAAAGATCTACACCTGGGGCATGACCAAGGTCAGAAAACTTATGTAGGGATGCTCAGCAAGAACTGAAGGCCCACTGTGAGATGTCTATAAAAGACAGATATCTGCTCCTCTTAGAGGAAGGGTGTGCCCAATGTAGGCTGGTCTATGGCTTTGTGTGGTAGAAGAAAATTCTGAATTAGGCCTTAGGGACTCATATTTTGGTCTTAGCTTTCTACATGCACGTTGCCTTCTCCTTGTGGGCCCTAGGTTTTGTCTCATCCTCTTCCTCCTTCCCTTCCTTTCCTTCCTCTCCTCTCATTTCCTCTCTTCTCCTCTCCTCTCCTTCTCTCTCCTCCCCTTCCCTCTCCTCCTTTCTCTTTCCTCCTCTCTTCCTTTTCATCTCCTCTTCTTTTCCTTTTTACAAATGAACAGCTTGCTTCAGAATAGAAGCAACCAACTCAAAGCCTTTGGATACCAAGTGGCCTAAATTAGTGAAGGTAGCTAGACGTGAGCTGTAGTGAACCAGGGAAAACATTCTCTTTAAAGGGGAGGCTGCCAGGAAGGACTTGGAGATCTTGGTTCGCCAAACCTTACACTTATGAACAAAAGCCAGAAATTTGGATTTTTGCTCTACATCTTCTGACTTTTAGATGTTGGCAACTAATGTAACTTTAGGCCAAAAAAATCACATCTTTGGGCAAAATTTAGTCCCACTTATTTTTTCTCACAATGCCTGCCTCTCTTTATTAAAAGTACTCTGCTTATGATGATATTTCTATTAGGTCTTTTTTTGTTTGTTATTAACATATGTTTCTACCTCTTGAATATAAGGCCTATGGGAGAGAAGCTATGGTTATTTTATTAACCACTGTATCTCTAATGCATAGTGTACATTAGATTCTTGCAATGGAATTCTGATGGTAAGTATCTGGAATTAGCATGGACTTCACAAAGGTAAGGGCACAGTTTTGGACAAGGCTGCCCTTACTTCAACATCAGTCACAACTCAGGGTTTCCTGGCTTCCCATGTTCCTGACCAGCTAGCTTAAAATGTGGGGGTTCCTATTCCTACTACCTCCTCATGTTTGATAATTTGCTGGAATGACCAACAAAACTCATACACTTAGGATTATAGTTTTATTATAAGGATAAAATCATAACTATTCAAAAGAAGAGACCCATAGAGCCAAATCTGGAAGAGTCCCAAATGCAGAGCTTGTATGTCATTTCCCCCTTGAATCAGAATGGTTACTCTCATGACCTGTTGATGTATTTAGCAGCCAGAAAAGATTACCTGAGCTTTAAGTCCAGAGTTTTTATTGAAGTCTCATTACATCTGTTTGATTGATTGAATCATTGGCTATGAAGTTGGACTCAGTCTCTAGCCTTCTTCCCTTCCCTGGAGATTAGGCTATATTATGTGGCTCAAAATCTCAAGCTGACAATCAACTAGTTGCTCTTTCTGTCATAGTCATTCTCTATCTTGAAAAAATCTAGGGACCCCACCACAAATAGTGCTCCTATCACTTGAGAAATTAGAAGGGTTCAGAAGCTCTGAGGAACCTAGGACAAAGACCAGATGAATTCTTTATTATATACTAGCCCTCAATAAATACTGAATAATTAAAAATATAAATATGAATGAATAAACAAATAGGATGCAGTGGAGCTCCTGGAGTCTTTAACATTCCATATTAACAATGTTGTTGATAACAACAACAATAATCAGTTGTTAATAATAACTGTTAATGATAACTGTTAATAATAGTTAACCCTTATGCTCTAATGCCTTGGTATCTAAAAACATGAAAGTAGACTTGCTTTGACCAATGATTAGTGAGTAAAACTGATAGGAGTCACTCACTTCTGGATGAAATCTTTAAAAATTATATGAGTTTTGCCACTTTTTTCTCATTGTTTAAGCTTGTGTTGAGAAGCTAATGATCCAAACTGGACATGTAGCGTCAATAAGACATATAAATTTTTGTTAGGTTAAACCATCGATATTTGGAAATTATTTATTACTGAAGCATAAGAGAGTACATTTTGATGAGCATAAACACTGTGCAAGCATTATTAAATTATTATTCACAACAATATACAAAGTAATCAGTATTATAGCCACATTATTATAGATAATGAAACTGAAGAAAAAAGGAGCTATGTCCAAATTCACATTATTGGTAAGTGGCAGGGCTAAGCCCTGAATTCTAATCCAAGGAATTGCCTCCAAGTCTAAATTGTGCTGAATAGTGTAGATTAACAAAGGTGAGACAAAGGGAGAAACAAAGGTGAGACAAAGGGAGAAAGGTCCTAAAACCTGGTGGTGATGGTGGGTGGTTCCTGAGGAGCAGCACTGCATGAGATGATCTTTTTATACTCCACTGCTGTGTTTGGTTTTACTAAGTTGCTTTGTCCTTTCAGTCATAGACTTAGAGGAGTAGAGAGTCTGAAGTGTCTCTGGATGTGCTTTTGACATTTTGTATTTTACACCCATGAAATGGTAGAGATTTCCAATCGTTGGTTGCTTTTTCAGAAAAAATACAGAAGTAATATTCAAAAGGATTTCTTCACACCACATGGAAAGTCTCTGATGCTGCTTTGGCATTTGAGAAAATAAGCATCCTAGTGAATAAATAGCTGTTGCATGTGATTGGGCTGAACATAAATGGCAACAAGGAAAGACCAAGGTTAGTGACAAAGGAATAGCTATTTGGGTCTCTCCTGGCCTTTGTAATCTTTTGAATACTTAATTGGATTTTCTTTCAAATATTTTTTATTGTTTCCCACAGTTTGAATGGGAAGTAAACTCATCAAACATATTCATGAATTATAAACAGTCATGCTTTGGTTTCAGTAAAGGGGCCTGAAGGAGAACTGAGGAAGAACGTCTTGGCAGGCTTCAGTGGGGGTGGGGAGTGTGAGCAGGTTGTCCAGCAGCTTATCTATCTCCCAGGCCTCTTCTGTTTCCAAGGTTACTCTGTAGGAAGAACATGTTCTATATTTGACACAATCTCTGATGTAAAGCCCTGCACGATGAAAACAATAACTATTTGTTAATTATTATTGACATGGAAATGAGGAGTTATTGGGAGGAAGAATTGGATATACTTTATCCAGTTCTATGGTATCTTCTGGGAGGTTTTTCGGTAGGAAAGGACTGTTAGCGGTCAATGTCCCAAAAAGAACAGCCTGTTGATCAAGCAAAGCTAAGTTTATTAGATTTACTGTACTTAGGGAGGGCACTACCTTGACCAACTGTTGATAACAGCTCAAAAGGAGAAAGTTAAGGTGAATATTTATGTGTTTAGAACCTGGGCTGGATGATTTTAAGGTGAATCTTCTAAGACAAATAATGAATTGGTATTGAAAATGTTTATGACAATATTTTATGTAACATAGCGGTGAAGATCTTAAGGTGTGTAGATTGATAAGCCATCTGTCAGTGTTTGCAAGTAAACAGTTTCATTTTTTCATAATCGTATCTCCTAGGTACAAGTATTTCCTGGATCAAATATCTATAATTTTTTTAAACCTCATCCAAGTATTGTTTAGCCCTAAGGAAAAAAAAGTATGTCTGTGTATAAATATTCCTCAATGAAGATGGTAAGGAAAAAGAAAGAATATTGGTCCCAGAATTGTTTAGCACAAGGTTAGAAAAGTATGTTGGTTTCAGTTTTCATGATAGAAAAAGACCTGGTAGATCTTTTGGAAAACTTATTTATGGCTCCAGCCATTGGCATATATTCTTTTCTTTAAACTCCCCTTACACTTAGGATCTTTACCTTTAGGTGTTTAGGATCCCCTTACACTTAGGATCTTTACCTTTCTGTACTAATCATGGAAGTGTGGCATGAATTATTCTTTTATTTAAGTCCCCTGGGGTTGAAGAAAGTGATCACAGAATCATCTGGCAGAGACTTGGTTTTCTGTCTTTTAAAATCACTAAATTTTTCACAGCCTAAGTGAGTCAAGTATATTTCATTAGGTTAAATGACCTATTAACTTTGTTTCAGGTCAGTCAGAAATAATTTGACATTTATATTTATGGTAGTGCTTTTTAAAAGGAGTTGACTCTGCAGTACTCTGCAAATTGTTCTTACCAAAATGAGAGTGTATTCCCAAACAAGTTAATAAATGTGATTGGCTCCTACTCTTGAGTAAAACATTCACCCAACCCTATATGTAGAGTGGCAAAGACTTCTTTTCTAGAGCATTCTGTGAATATAGTGAATTATTTTACTTAGTGGAAGCATTGGCTATAGCATCTTAGCCCAAAGATGGCAGTAAAAGCAGAGTTAAAATCAGTTATTTAAATACTAATAATGTTATGCACCAGTGCTTTGTGAAATATAGGCAAAGTAGAACTGAATAGTAAGGAAACGTATCTGTGGCCTTAGAAAGATACATTATACACTCAGCATCTGGAATTTAAATGGCATGTTTTCCTCTTTAGAGGCAAGTAACAGTGAATAATGACAAAGGTGTAACTATTCTAAGGTATTTTCCCCTCTGGAAATATTAATATGTCTTGAAAATGCTGAAGCTATTTTCAGTTCAAAAGATGCTTTTAATGGAAATAAGTTAAAGGGCTACCAAATACAAAGCAAAGCTCAACGAAACAAAGCACAAAACAACCTGAGAGGGGGTTCCTTTATTTGCTTTTCTTTGAAAAAAGTAATTCTTTTTTCCTTCTCTATTAGTTCATACATTTTCTTAGGAATATCATTTTCTCTGCATAACAAGTAAAATAATAGAAATCACCATTACATCATCATTAACTACTATGTGTAGGCACAGCACTTGGTCCTTCCTTGCATTACTTCAATCAGTCCTGACAACAAATCTGTGAGGTATCATTCCCCCATTTTACAGTTGGTAAATTTTAAGGCTATAGAGATTATGTTATTTGCATCTCACATTCTTTCTCTTAAAGACTCATGAGTCTTTGAATGTTAGAGTGGGCTGAAACTTAGAAAGCACCCAGTTGTCCCCTTGTTTTATCCACAAAAAAAGGGAAACACAGAGAAGGAAAGAGATTTGAAGTAGGATCTTATTCACGACGTACATCATGGTGGGCTTGCAGCTGGATGACGTTGGTAATTCCTTCACTTTTGCCCTTTATTGATTCAGGAATAGATGATTAAGGCCAGTTCCATATGAGAGGAAATGTTATAGGGGATTTCTTGGAAGAATTTCACCAATCCTTACCTAGTTTTGAGAAGGCAGCTATCATCTTCCTAGGCCAAGGATGATGCCAACTGAAGAAAGACAGAGTAGGGAGAGAGAAAGCATCTGAATTCTTGGTGACCTTGTTAGGCCTAGGATTAAACTAACTTTGAAGCTCATCCTACCTCCTGACTTCATATTGATATTAAAGGTCTAATATCAATATGTTATGATATTGATATGTTATAATTAGCTGTCATATATACTTACATGGTTATAATAAGTATATAGTTATGTCTTTACAATATATTTCCTTATTATTAAATCCAGTTTGAATCAAAATTTCTACTTGAGGTCGAAAGGTTATAAACATTTATTTAACTTGCATTTATCTATCTTCTACTCTCCCTCTATCATTCTCTCTCTGTGAGCGTAAGTACACAGGCCTTAATGCAATTAACTCCCTTAGAAGAAAAGCAAATTATTTTATATGCAAGCAGGTAACAAGGAAAATAAGAAACTGAGAACACAACATATAGATACAGAATAAAATATACAAAACCCCAGAGGGCAAATAAACAGAGTAAATAAAATTTCAAAATGGAAGTTTGGGGGAGATGGCTTCTTGAAAATTAATTTTGAACAGAATAGTGAAAATGGGAATGGATCAGTGCAAGTAGAATTTTAAAATAAAAAGCCCACTTTCTAGGGCCATAATAATTTTTATCATTTGACTAGACTAACATGAGCAGGGGTACTTGTGCATCTGCAGTCAGGACGTTTTTGAGATATTTAATCTTGGCTCACTCATTTTTATTTGGAAGTCTGAGAAATGCATAGAAATGTATTCATTTGCTTTTTTTTCCTTTCTAAAAGATGGTATTTCCACAATAAAGTAAACCTTTTGTTTGGGTTTTGCCTGAAATATTGAACTCTCTTTGCATATTTGCCAATCTCTCATCTCCTTCCCAAGAAGTCATAAGTTTCCACCTAGAACAAGTATCCCTACTGAATTCCATCTCTTTGAAAATCAAAGAGAAAATGTAGCCATGGCCCTGGGTTCACTCTTTGGTGGGCTACTTAGCAATGTTCTCTTGCAGAGTTCAGTCTGGCTTTACATCTTATGTAGTCTTGGGATCAAAAGAAATTTTGGTAGACTGTATTAATGCTTAAAAATATTTAGTGCTTCTCTGTTGGGACCAGCATATATTCTCTGGGTTGTACTCAGGGGCTGCCATGTAATTTGCTTTGGTCAGTGTAGTGAGTGGACGCGATGTGTGTTACTTTTGGGTGGAAGCTTTCAGGGAGAATGGAGACTGAAGACAAGACTTCTTGGCAAGAGAAAACACTCCTAGAAAAAGGGAAAAACAGAGAAATAAGCTGAGCAAAGTGGACTTAAAAATAGGTTAGCTAGTTTACTTTTAAACTAGCCACTAAATTCCTTATCTGAGCAGTTCCTGCTTTTTCTAGAAGCCTTGCCTATAGGGGATACAGCTTTCAAACACCCCTGCTGGGTCTGTGAATAGTCTTGTGGAAATAATGGCCACAGAGGAAGCTGCATGCAAGTCCTGGCAAAAAACATTAACTAGGCTGTCCCCTGCCCAGTCACCAGTCAAAGCAAGTACCCATTGCAGGGATTTGTATTTGTCCAAGGCAGAGATCAAGGGAATAGCTCAAGTCTTAAAATATGGCAGGAGGGCTTGTATACCCCTTTATCCCAGAGGAAGATGCCTCAGTGGAGATCATAAGAAAATTACTCTGTTCCACCAGTTCTTCAGAGAAGAATTGATGCCACAGTTTCTGCTCCATGGTGAACTTGTGAGGATTAACTTCCCCCAAGGAACCTGTGTGTGAGACCACAGACAGGTGGCTGCCCCCACACAAGGCTCAGGTTTTGGTTTTCTCAAGGCTGCTCAAACCTTTGAAGTTAATGATTATAGAAACAATAGGAGCTGACATCCTTACTCAGAGAAACTGTTGACATTTTTGTTCCCTTCGTCAGCTTACCTTCTGAGTTAAATGAGAAAATAGCCTTCAACAAAGGCTGAGAGGAACAATCATTCAAGGTCATCCACTGGACCCCACAAACTAGCAATGGTCCCCTGTGTTCCCACCTTTGAAAACTATTTAGTGTGCCCTGTCTCATTGTCTCTCACCACTTCTAACTTTATTTTTCTTCAGTTGATTGCTGCCAGCTCCACAGGTCTTAAAGGACCCTGCTCTTGCGATTGGACCCTGGCAGAAGCTTTAAGAGTCAGAGTATGAGTTCCCAGGTGCATATTCTCCTGCTTCTATGATTGTGGAAATGAGTGTTGAGATGGCACTCCATCAACCTGGGTTCCTGAATATTACAAGTAGCAAAGCCTTGGCCAGCCTATACTGAACACATTATGTGTGAAAAATAAACTTCATTGTTTGCAGCCACAGAGACTTTGATATCATTTGTTACCAAAGTGTAACCTAGCAGATCCTGACTGATACAGTGACGAGTGAAGGAGTGTGGGGTTTTGGAATGTGTCCATGATTATCACTCACTGAAAATAACTACTGATGACACATAGTCTAGAGATGGTGAATGTTTTAGATTCTGTTTGCAATTTGCAAAGAGAAGATGTAAAAATATTAGGCCTGAGGAAAAATTGACAAATGAATAGAATGACAACATAGTTTGGTGAAAGAAATAATTTAGTTACAGTTTAACTACATTTTGGTATGTGAGTTTTGAACTTTCAATGCACACTTCTACACACACAATTATTTTTTTCTGTTGACTATCTTATTAAAGTTATGGGTATTATAGTGTTTGCTATTTGCAAAGCTAATTTATGCATATTGTTTATTAAAGTACTACTTAAAAGGTTAGGGGTAGGCATTTGCAGTTCTCTGCTTATTCCCTTTTCTGCTTTCTCTCTCTTTCCTCTTCATCTCCCTGCTCAATTCTAGGGAGGAAAGAGCCTTTGTTGCTCACCTGGCCCTGGCCTTCTATTGTGATTGGGGCACAAACTGGAAAGGAGAGGGATGGAATGTGAAAGCAGGTCAAATACTTAAGGGGGAAAGGATCAGACTGCAAGGAGTAGTCTAGGAATAGGAGGAAAAGCAGCAGGTGTCTGGAACTGGGGGAGGAAGGGCATAAAGGAAAAGGAAGAAAACCAGAGTGCTATAATAGGGAGCTTTGGGAGACATGAATAACAATTACTTTTTTTGAAGGTCTACTGTATTGTACAGAGCAAAGCCTTGGTCTCCAGCTTCTAAAGAGACACTACAAAATTCAATTTTTCTAGTTCCCAAAAGAATATCTTGTTGGTATTTTTATTCTTCTCACATTACATATATAGATTACTTTTGGGAGAATTGACAGTCCTCCCATACAAGGACAGAATATACATATTAATTTCTTCAACTTCCCTTTTCTGTGCTTACCTCAGTTTGTTTTCTTCATACATGTTGTACATCTCATGGATTTGAATCAATTTTATCTAAATTTATTTCTAGATACTTTATAGTTTTATTGCTCTTGTCAAGGATATTGCTTGCTCTTTCTCTATGGGAATAATGCCTATTTTCTGTGTTATTATTATACTCCTAGCCACCTTACCTGTTTTTCATTGTTTGAAATTAGTTGATTCTCTTTGGCTTTCTGGGTATACAGTCACTTTATCTTTAGGTAATGGTAATATTATTTCCTCCTTTCTAATTTTTTTACAACATTAATTTCATTATCTTAGATAATTGTATTGGCTGGTACCATCATAACAATGTTAAGCTAATGCGGTGTCAATGACTTGCTCCTGACTTTACTGATGATATTTGTAGCGTTTCTCTGATACTGCTGTTTGGATTGAGATGTATGTTTATGAAGAGTCACATTTGTCTTTACTATTGATAAAGAAGTATTTATCTATTTCTTTTGAAATTAGTGCAATCAACTTTTCCTGTTTGCTTGGGACTTTCCCTATTTTAGCACTAAATGTCCCATATCCTGGGAAACCCCTCACTCTCAAATTGGCAAAACTGGTCACTTGAACTGATAATTTTTTATCTGATTATTTTCAACATCTCTGTATATACCTTATGACTTTTCAATTTGACTAACTGATATGATTAATTACATGTATATGTTTTATAATATTTGAGATAATATTGAGTTTTTCTTTTTTGTGTTATGAACCCCAATTAATCATGTTATGCTAGTTCTCAGACTGGTTGCTGAGCTCTTTTTGGTAACATTCTTATGTTAGGTAATTTTTGTCAACATTCTTAAATAAAATCAGTCTGTGGTTTACTTTTTTTTGTGTTATCTTTGTTAGGCTTGGGTATCAGTGTTATGGTGACTTCATACAAAATATTTGTAATCTTTTTTCCTTTTCTGTGTTCTGTAACAACTTAAATAGCATGCTTTCTTATTCCTTAAAATTTTGGTAGGTTTTCTCTGTGAAGCCATCTGGACTTAGTGTTTTGGTGATAAGTAGTTATTTGACAATTTTTTCCTATGTTTTTTTTTTTTTTTTTCTTTTTCTCTTGACAGTAGTTGATTTGTTTAAATTTTCTTTCTGAGTTCACTTTTGATAATTTATTTCTTACCCAACAATACTCCAGTCATGAATTTGAATTATTTGAGTAGAATTGATCGAAACAGTCTCTTGTGATTCTTTTGATATATGTGCTGTATCTCCATATTTTCGTTTTTTATATTCTATACCTTTATCTCTTAATTTAGCTTATGATTTTCTATTTTATTAACATATTATTCCTTACCAAGGAACATATATTGGTCCCTTTTTCATATCTATAAGACTTTTTGCTGCAGTTTTATTTTCCTGTTTTATGAGTCATTGATTTCTGGATTTATTTATTAATTATTTCATTATGCTTTAATAGTCTTTTGTTATTTAATAACAAATAATGTATATGTAATTCATTTCTCATCATCTTTTCTTATTTATAATATATGCTTAAGACTATGAATTTTTCTCTGAGAACTCTTCAGCTGTGGCCAATAGATTCTGGCATGTGTTTTTTATGATGCTTTTGTAATTCATTTCTAGTTCAGTTGTGTTGTAATTGGAGAATGTTGCCCATATAATTTCTACTTCAGGGTATTTGGCCTGTTACATCTGTCATTCTGTAGAATCCAGGGAAGTTCCCTTAGCCAGTTCATATACCTCATCCCTGATCCAAAAATAGGATTGTTAATTTTGCACCTTAGGGTTTATCCCTCCCTTTGTGCTTTTTGCATCTTCCAGAGTTCTGGGCTTTTTCTACATTTGGCAACTCACCCTCGTATACTGTGGTTCACCTTTACAGATGCCCCTGAGTTCTGTCAGAAATGGAGTTTGTTGAGCTGGTTGTGAGTATAACCAATGAATTCAGTTTGGGCATTTCAGGCATACTTTTAGAGAACTAAAAATTATCCTTTAACAAGATGTACTATTACTTTTTTTATATTTATAAACATTTTGTATTTTGGGGAGATTTGCATGTGTACTATCTTGGCAGTGTCTTGCCTTTAAATCACAGGAGTTACACAATTTATAAGTTTAGTATATTGATTTAGAGCAGTTCAAAAGAATAAAATGTGACTTTAAAAAAAAATAGAAATGAAGTTTGGGTGCTGTCTCTCTGTCTCCTTGTCGTGAGGGATTTTTAAGAGAAAAAGGTGTGAGAAACTTTACTCTGTCATCTTATATCTGGCAGCCATGAGCCATTATAATTATAGATTGTTCTGCAAAGGATTTGAGATGCCGTCTATTCCACAGTCATGCCTTCCGGCACCCAATCAAACTAGTGTTCTGGTTCCCCTGCCAGGCCTGACCAGAGCGAGTCTCTCAGTGTGCGTTCGTTGTTCACACGCTCAGAGAAGACTCAGTTCTTGCCATTGCTTCTCCCATCCAGCTGCTCTCCACTCCTCCCCTGCGTTTCCCCATCCAGCTGCTCTCCACTCCTCCCCTGCATTTCTCCTCAGCTCCTCCTATGTCACTTGGATCAGCCCTTGTTCCTATCATCATGAATATGGAGTTTTCACTTTACCTTCAAATGTTCTCTGAGGCTAATCTGCTTTTGCATAATTGCCACTGCCCTTTTAATAAAAGAACCATTTGGGCAGGTGCAGTGGCTCATGCCTGTAACCCTAGCACTATGGGAGGCAAAGGCAGGTGGGTTGTCCGAGTTCAGGAGTTCAAGACCACCCTGAGCAAAGTGAGACTCCTTTTCTACAAATAGAAAGACAAGCTGGGCATGGTGGTACGTGCCTGTAGTCCCAGCTACTCAGGAGGCTGAGGCAAGAGGATCACTTGAGCCCAAGCGTTTGATGTTGCTGTGAGCTATGACGCCATGGCACTCTACCCAGGGTGAAAAAGTGAGACTCTGTCTTAAAAAAAAAAAAAAAAAAAAGCCACTTGTTTCTTTTAAATTTCAAATCACCTGAGTGTCTAGTAAGTAAATGTGGTTCATGATTATGATACAAAGCCAACCCTTCCCTCTTATGGTGTATTTGGATAGTTTTTGCCCGTGTGTGTGGTTGTGTGCATGTCTGTTGTAGTAAGCCCTGTCAGTGCCCCACAACATTTCTGTGGCTCTCTCTTTTGCATCCCCGGACACAGTTCCTGTAGACTCCAATGACTTCCTGAGTCTCCTGCCTGCAGTGTCCTCAGGCTGCAAGAGTAAGCTCATACCTGGTTCTGCACCAGGAAGTAAATGTTCCTGAGAGCAGCAGCCTTCAACTGATGCTGGAGAAGGGCTGGTGAATAACACCCCAGTCTTCTCGCTTCTTTGTGGGACAATCTGGGGCAGGCCAGAGCCCCAGGGAGCCATGGTGATGACCACTCTTTAGCATACCCCAGCCGGCTTTCATACTCATTCCCCACCTACATGCTGTGTCTCCCTGGATCATCTGTCTCAAAACTACTTGTTTCCCTCAGGATTTGATTTTGGGGGAACCTAATCAGATGATGGGGTTATGTGTGTGTTGCCACACTGTTGGTTTGATGAAAAGCTGAACTAACCCTGCATCATGGAGATAGCTTTTGGGAAAAATAGTGATATAAACTCAGCTCATTGATTACCTCCACTTTCCACTTCACCTACCTTCCAGCACTGAGTATAGAATTTCTGCCTGCTTATCCCTAAAGGGCTGAACTTCTGTGGTCAGGCATAATGGCTTATGCCTGTAATCCTAGCATTCTGGGAGGCTGAGGTGGGTAGATTGCCTGAGCTCAGGAGTTGGAGACCACCCTGAGCAAGAGTGAAACCCTACCTCTAAAATAAATAGCTGGGCTTTGTGGCAGGCTACTGTAGTCCCAGCTACTCAGGAGGCTGAGGCAAGAGAATCACATCAGCCCAAGAGTTTGAGGTTGCCATGAGCTATGGTGCTCTGGCACTCTATTGAGGGTGATAATGTGAGACTTTGCCTCAAAAGATGCACAGGGATTATAATCCATGTAGGAAGTCGAGGTTTTCCTCTTCTGAAGTTACAGTCCTAGTCACTTATGCCTATTGTAACCCCAGGGTCTTTAGTAACTTACCTTAAGTCCTGGCCAATGATAGAAATTAAAACTTCCATGTCACAGAGGTTTCTTAGGGTTGGGTGTTTTAACTTTTTCTGAGATCATGCAAAGTGGCTATTTCTCAACAGAGTGGTCCTTCTTAGGAATTTTTTTTTTTTTTTTTTTTTTTTTTGCCCACAGACCAAAGAATGTACATGATTCTTAAGTAAATGTGCTTTTCAGTCACAGCCTGATAACCTATGTACTGTCAGGGTGGCCCCTCTCCTGTCGAGGGTTCCTCTGCCAGTTCTGGGTACTCACTTTCCCTCTCAAGAGATCTTTGTAACCTGTGTTTGAATTATGGGTACAGATAGAAATCACCTCTGTGAAGATGGGAACTAGCTTTTGAGGGTGAAGACCCCATTTTGACCTAACATTGGGTGTTCCTTCCTCCTTCTGCTTACTAGCCCTTTCAGATGGTAAATGCAAAGAAAAGAAACATTTATTCATTTCCTTTCACCAGCTCTTTAACCACATGTGACGGTGGCAGACACTGTACCATAATGGGGTGTGGGGTAGGTAGGGCCTAATCCAAAGACTTTTTCCTCTGACATCATGCCACTCAGCCCCACTGCAGTGAATGATCTTGCTAGGGAACATCCTCCTGCAAACTTTGCCTTTGATGCACCAAGCAGCCTCTGTGCTCCTGCCACTCCTCTCTGCTCTCTGTGCCACTTTTCTACCTGCCCCTTGCATGTTGAAGTTCTACAGGCCCCTGTCCTCAGCAGTCTCCTTCTAGGGCTCCGAGTTCTCCCTGGTGGTCCCATCCATCCAAAGGGCAACAATGCTCACTTGTGTTCTGAAGATGCCCAGCTCTGTGATCTAGTCAACCCTCAGCTGGCACTTGTCCAGGCCAGGCCCCTGTTCTACTTGCAGCCTGCTGGTAGGGTAGTGGCACCACCTGCCACATGGTCACTCCAGGCCAAAACCTGGGAGTCACTCTCAGCGCTGCCCTCCCTCCTTAATCCTGTATCCTGCCAGTCACTGCCCACATACTCTGTTCTCTCTGTTCTCCTCCCCACTCCCTACTTCTATCACTGCTACCCAGTCCAGACCAAACTCATCATCTCTTCCCTGGACACTGAGAATAGCCCCCCTGAATTCATCTTCCTACCTATAGTCTTTACCTGCTCCCCAGCTCCATCTTCCACTCTATGTCACAATTGTCTTTCAGAAGTGGAGTCATGTTCCCAGTGCCACCCCATACCCTACCTCCAACAGCCTAAAGACCAGACAGGCTACAGGATGCTATGTGCAGTAGATGGTAACCAACGGCCTCTTGTCTCCCTGTCCAGACTGTTAACCTCTTGGAAATGAAGCACAACTCAAGGGAAAATAGCAGAAGGCAACCCCCAGGTTAACCATGTTTCTGCCACAAGGACAGAGTGAAGGCTAGAAATAAAATATCTGAAATTTTAGAAAAATAAATTATAATTCTAACACACCTGATATATAAACTACTGCACTAATTGTTTTTTTTTTTTTTTTTGGCAGTGTTTTTGGCCGGGGCTGGATAAGAGGATAAGAACCCGCCACCTCCGGCGTAGAGCCACAGGCGCCGCCCCACTAATTGTTTTTATATCTTTGTCTTCATGAGACAGGGAAACCCTGGGGGTTCCTGTCTAACTCCTGCATGTGGCTCTTGGGCCTGGCTTACAGCGGGCTCTCAATACACACTTGCAAGTATAGAACATATATGTCTTAACACAATAATTAAGGAAATGAGGTGAAAACTATATTAATTAGTTTGATGTAACCATTCCAAATTGTATAAAAAAATACATTGTATCCCACAAAAGCATAAATGTATTCATGATCTATGTGTATATGACTTAATAAAAGGAAAAAGAAAAAAAAGAATTGTTGATATGCATCTGGTACCTTATCGCCTAAGTGCTCCTGATCTGGGTCAGTGGTCAAGTCCTTGAGAAACTTGTCCTCTTTTAAGGAGGGTTGGGTTAACACTGATACAGGCAGCTGGGAAAAGGGGATTGAGAGGGAGGGAGAGAGATACACAGAGAGAAAGAGAGGGTGCACTGGACTTCTCTGAGTGTAAGAACTGTGGACTCAGACAGGGCACAAACTGGACAATTCTCAGTGGATCAGCTCTGGGGTTGGCAAGAATGAACCTGGGTTAAAGATGAGCAGGACTCACTCAACTTTATTTCTCCTCACTGTGTGGGAGGGAAATTATCCTTGGCTGAGCATGCAAGTAACAGAGAACTGAGCACAAATCCTTGGCTAATCCTAGCTCGATGTGGTGGGCCTGAGGGGGCCTTGCTAGCTACCCCTTGGCTCAGGCAGCCACTCTCCTGCCTTGTCCGGCCAGCACAGCCAGCAGCGTCCCAGTCTTCCTCAGGACCTCATATACTGCTGCCGCCTCTAGTAGTGGGCTGAGGGGAGAGGCAGAGGCTGCTGTATTCATTCACAGAGAGCCTTCCTGGGTGGCTTCTGGGCTTCCTGGGGAGACAGGAATTTTTGCTCAAAATTCAGAGATAAATAAGGAAAGCTGTCTTGCTTTCCACATTCTATCTTTTCTTGGTCTTTATAAGCTGGCCAATTTGTTTAAAAGCTGTCACCTTCCCAAACCTTAAAGTGGCATCCCTTGCAATTTCAATAGCTTTCTTTTCAATAGGCCTTTTACTTAGAAGATTTGTGACCTGTGTAGAACGCATCTTTAAAATATCAGGTTCCAGGCTCTGAACAAAGTCCATAAACTTACATTTCCATTTCACTGGAGCAAGTTGCCAGAACTCTTTCTCCAGAGTTACAGCTGAATGAGCAAGTTGACTAATTACTTGAGGGCAACCCAGGCATGTGGAGTCAGAGTTCCACAGGTAAGTGAAGACTTGTGATGATTGCCATGCTGTGGGGGCCCTGCCAGCTCTCACAGACTGCCATCGGAGGCAGGACACCCAACCTGTCTCCACTTGCAGGGGACCCTGCTGCTGCCCTGCCCAGACTCACTTTCCCAGGCCAGTTATTCAGGGTTGGCAGCTGACAACCTGCTGCTTGTTCAGAATTGCCCTCCGTGGTCCAGGAGCCACCTTGACTTGGAGGCTAAGCTCCACTCACTCATGCTGCCTCCCATGACGACTGACACAGTAGACCCCGGCCTCAAGTGGGGACCAGCCCCGGGGCACTTCTTGCTCTGGCTCTCAGCAGGCTCCAGTGGAGATCATAGGCCTGCTCAGCCCGTTCCCTGCCATCCTTCCTTCCTTCTCAGTAAACCACATATCCCAAATCTGTCTCAGGCTCTGTCTTTAGGAAACCTGACCCAAGACACCAGTCACGTGCTGTCAGCAAGCAACTGTTTGCTTTCCATAAGAGGGAAAATAGTCACGCAAAGGTCAAAGAGGAGGAGCAAACTAATTAGATGGGAACAAAAGAAATGGGCCTCATTCCTTCCCTCTTATTTCAGTTTAACTTATTAGCCATTTTGGAGCCCTGGCCCTCACTGTTGGACATTTTCATTATTTTCAGTCTTGGACCATTACAAATAATGCTGCAGGGAGAACTCTGAAGCGTGAATCTTTGATTGCATCTCAAGTCTGATTTTTTTTTTTTTTTTTGGCTAGATTTGAACAAGAGAACAGGGGTATAGGTAGTTTCCACACTCTTAATAGGTATCATCAGATTTCTCCAGAAAGGGGTCACAACTCTCCTGCTGTTTGTCTCATGTGAAGAGAGCTGCTTCACAGTTCTGCTCTCACTGAGGACTAGTTTTGAGTAAAGCTTGCCACTTCTAGTTTTAATTTGGTTTTCTTTATTTGTGAATATTTGTTCTTATAGTTATTAGAAATTTTAATTACTTTTCATGTCAATTATCCGTACATGTCATTAGTGATTGTCCTGAAGGACCAGTTTTCTTCTATTTGCCCTTAATGGTAGGTAATAGCTTCACTTAATAAATTCTTGCGATGTATTGGGCATGGAGTTAAGTGCTTTTCATTCATTACTTTATGTAACTTTTATTGCATAATTATAAATATCATAAAACAGAATTATTTTATGTAATTTTCATTTATTTTATGTAATTATCATCTGATTACTACGAGTTCATAATACAACACCTTATGGCAAATGAGAAAATGTATCTATTACCTCAGGTAGGAAACTACAAGGCTGCTTCAGGGTCCGTGGCTTGGACAGTGAACAGTGAGCTGAATTTTGGCTTCCACTTGCTCCCTTCACTGTGCTTCCTTGTGCAGTGAACAACCTGTACAACTGTAGGGCATGTTCCTGATTCTCATAATAACCTTTTGAAGTGGCTATTACTTTTCCCATTTTGAGATGAGGAAATTGAGGTTCAGGCAGTTTTTAGATTGACTTGTCCAAGGTCATATACCTGTAAGTAAGTGAGCCAGGTTTTCTGCACAAGGCTGGGAGATTCCTGAGCCAGGACTAATTGTGGCACTACATATGTTGCCTTTTTATATCATGCCTAGTAATCCCCTGATCTTGTGGCAGAAAAACATTTCTGCCATTTCTTTCTTATTTTGTCTTTTAATATTCACGATACAGAAGATGTAAATGTTTATGCAAGCAAACTAAGCAATTAATCATTTAATAATGTTTTTGTTTTCTGCTTAGGAAGTGTTGATTGTTTTCATGGCAGATTGAAAAGTCCTTTCTTTGACTTGCTACCCCAAATTAGGAGCAGCTTCAACTAAAAATATTCAACATGGTATTTCGAAGTCAGTGTAACATTGCTTAGTGTTTCTGCAGGTTTCCTTTTGAAAACTGTTCAGTTTTTTCTGGAACAGGTGGTCCCACATCTTTCTTAAAAGCCATGTTATCTTGCATTAACTTGTAGGTTTACTTGAATTCTTATATAAAACATTATGTTAGGGAATAAGGTAGCCTCCATTAACAACCTCAATTCAGAATCAGTAAGGTTTAAAACAGGGAAAAGGAGCTCCGTGGAAAGAAGAGGGGCTGGGTCAGTATTCCTAAATTTCGACTTGTCTTTGGGGATCTCTTTTTCTGTGTAGCAGTCACACACCTGTGATGGTTTTGGAAGTGAACTCATTTCTAACTCTGACCCAAGCACATAGCTAACCTGTTCTCTTCATTTTCCTAGAGATAGTTCCAACTTTGAAAATCCTGAATAATTTAAGTAAAAAAAAAAAAAGAGAGACTATTTAGGACATACAAAATATAAAACAGTCTAGCACATGAATTTCAGGCTTTTGATCCTCCCAGTGCTGGCTCTCCTGGGCTAGTTCCATATCTTTACATGTGCAGGGCTGTAGAATGTGGGTACACTTACTGGGATTAAGGGTTCTATTTCTGGCCTTACTTCTCCAACATGATCCCATCTTAACAGCCTCATTCCACAGAAGCTGCTCAGTAGGCATCTTGACACCTTTAGACTTCAAACAACAACACACCGTTTACACTTTCCCTGTGCCTTTCTCTGTTGTTGATAAATTACCTCATGGGCACCTCAACCTGACTTCTCCACTCCTTCCCCAAACCTTCCTCTTCTCTAGTCTTTTACTTGCTGCGGGGCAGCCTCTTCCACCCTAGATTCCTCCCACTTGCTCACTACTACCCCCAACCAACATTACTGACAACACCCCTAAATCTTCTCTGTCTACCCTCACCTCTCTTGCCCTTCTTTCCTGGTCTTCTATCAGAGCTCAGATTACTTCAATAGCACACTAAACTGTGCTTTCTGTATTCAATTCGGCACTTTCAGTTTAATGAAGGGCAATTTATTGAGCAACTATTTATTTATTAGGTCCTACAATATAATGGTAAATAAAATGGACATGTTCATGTCTTCATGGGGTTTACTTTAAATATCACTAAACACTTTCATTGAACACTTTCTATGTACAAGGCTAGAAGCTGTGTCTGTGGCAGTGAACAGCTTTGACTTCGTGGTCCTTAGATCTGGTGGGGAAAATGCGTTGAATCAATAAGCACACATGTAAGTGAATATTAGAAATGATAATAAAAAGTACATAGTACCAGAATAGCTTATGGAAAGATGTCTATATACTCAGGCAGATTAAAGACTGTTGCAAATTCCTCCCACTGAGAAGTGAACTCTAACTCCCTCTCCTTTAACCTTCAGCTTTCTGTTTGACCTGAAATAAAGTGGCAATGATGTTCTGGGACTCACAAGGCCAGTTCATAAGAAGTATTGCAGCTCGTACCCAGGAGTCTTTGAAGTGGTTCCCAACCCAAGGCCATGGACTGGTGCCCTTTGTGGCCTGTTAGGAACCAGGCTGCCCAGCAGGGGCTGAGCAACAGGTGAGCCAGCGCAACTACATCTGTATTTATAGCTGCTCCCTGCTGCACCACAGCCTGAGCTCTGCCTCCTGCTTTCTAATGCAGATCAGGGGCTGCATTATATTCTCCAGGAGTTTGACTTCTGCTCTGAACTGAGCATGTGAGAGATCTAAGTTGCATGCTCCTCATGAGAGTCTAATGCAGTGATTATCAACCAGTATGCCACAGCACACATAGGTGTGCTGCAAAAAATTTTTAAAGATCATTAATTATTTTCAAAAGAAGTTCAAAGCACAATTTGTATATTCTTTGTCTTAACTCTTTTTTTTTTTTTTTTTTTTTTTTTGATCAACATAATTTGTGCGCCATGGAAGTTTAACTATAGGCTCAAGAGTGCCTTGAGACAAAAAATGTTGGAAAACCCTGATCTAAGGCCTGATGATCTGAGGGGGATCTAAGGCCTGATGATCTGAGGCAGTGATGCTAGTGCTGGGGAGTGGCTGAAAATATAGATTATCATTAGCAGAGAAGTTTGACTGCACAGAGACCATATACATCAATTGCTTGTGGAGACATATCAAAACCATCCCCCAACCCAACCCCAATCTATGGAAAAGTTGTCTTCTATGAAACTGGTTCCTGGTGCCGGAAAGATTAGAGACTACTTTCTTAAAACACTCTTCCTGAGAATTCTGAGCTAATAGGTAAGATGTCTGATTACTCTGAGTCCACCATGTGCAGGCATTGAGGTTCATTAAGTCCAGACTTTTAGTTATGCCCCTTGAGGCACCAGACGTATGAATGAAGCCATCCTGGACCACCAGACAAGCCCAACCTCCAGGTGAGTACCACTGAATGACCTTAGTTGATGCCTCAAGGAGCTGAAGAATCACTCAGTTGACACTGCCCAAATCCTTTACCTTCAAAATCACATGATATACTAAATTATTGTTGTTTTGAGTCAGTAAGTGTGGGGATAGTTTGTTACACAGCAGTAAATAAAAACACAAGAAGGGATAGAATGCACATAAAGGGCACTCTGACTGAGAATGTCAATTATGTGGAGATCTAAAGAATTAATAATAGTTAAGGGGACAAAGAAGTGGAGGGAAAGCATTCCAGGCCTAGTGGAGGATCTAAGTGCTAAAGGAGATAAAAGAATTAGACAATCTGAAAGAAAGTTTAAGATGAAGCTGGAGAGGTAGGCATGGGTCAGATCGTGGAGAGTGTTTTAATTTTTTTGCTTGAGAGCAATGGGGAATTATGAAGAATTTAAGAGACAAAATTTCATATGTTGGGTTGCAATTTTAAAAGACTATTGAAGCTATCACTGGAGAATGTATTAGAAGGGAATAAAAGTGGATGTATTGAGATTATTTAGAAGGCTATTGCTATGGTCTAGGGCAGTGATTTTCAACTGGTGTGCTGTGAGAGTATCTTTGATATGCCATGACAATTTTTAATGACCATTAATTAAATTATTTTTGAAAGAAGTTCAAAGCACAGTAAGTATTTTTTTTTACTTTTTTTTTTAAATCAACATAATTTAAGTGCGTTGCAGGAGTTTAATTATGGGTTCAAGTGTGAGTAAGATAAACAGATTGAACAACATTGGTCTAGGGAAAGTGATGTTGTCTTGGAATGAGGGAGTGGGGCAGAAGGGGAGGATAAAACAGGATAGACTTTAGACTTATTTTACAGTAAAATCAGTAAGACTTAGTTTGGATTAAAGTTGTGTGTATGGTGGGGCAAAGACCATTGCTGTGGATGACCTATAGATGTGTTGTGACTGGTCCATGAAGGCACCATTTACTGACCTGAGGATGCCAATTAAAGGAAGAGATTTGGGGAGAGTGTTTAGGTGTCTGTTATATGTAAGTTTGAGATGATTTTAGACATTCAAGTGAAATTTCTGGTAGTCAGTTGCACATATATATGGAGAGAAGGTGATAGGTTTGGGGTGGTGATATAATTTGGAGAATCACAGCTATGGTATTGGTTAGGTCAACTTGGGTGAGCATTTAGAGAGAGGAGAACTGAGGATCTATCCCTGGGAACTCCAGATTTTACATGTTGGAAGAGTAGGTAGAGGAGCTAGGAAAAGATCTTGAGAAGGAGTGCTTGGAGAGATAGAAGGAAAAATCACAGTGTTATATTTTGGAAGCCAAGAGAAGACAAGTGTTTCAAGCAGGAAAAAATGGTGCCATCAAGTGTGTGGAATGCTCTGAGAGTTCTAGTAAGATGAAGACTGAAAACTGAGCATTGAGATTGGCAACGTGAAGGTCTTTAATGGCCTGTACAAGAACAGTTTTGGCAGAAGCTAAACTGGAATGGAAGGAAGAGGAAAGGATTGGAATTTATGTAGCGGGTATAGATAACTATGCAGAGCTGGAAGTAGCTCTGGAGTTAACGTAGAATTTTTCAAAACAAGAGATTCTAGAACAAGTCTGAATGTTGTTGGGAAGGATCCAACAGTGAGGGAGAAAAAGAGGACAATGCCTAATTCACCCTTTGCAATGCTGCCAGATTGTTCTTCGTAAAAAGAAATACAAATTTGCAGATATCACTTCCCACTTTAAAATCCTTTGGAGACTCTCAGTTGTCATGGTCTGGTTAAAACATCTTACCTTGGCTTTCATGCCTTTCTGACTAAGTTCTTACTCATTCCTTGAGCTTCATCTCCCACTCACAAGAATGCTTGAACTAGGGCCCAAGTTGTTTCGTGACTGGCTGCCGTTGTTACTTTTTCTTTTTTTTATTAGATCATTACTGTGTACATTACTGCATTTATAGGGTCAATGTGCTGCTTTTATATACAATTTGGAGTGTTTATATCAAACAGGTTAACATAGCCTTCACCTCACTCATTCAATTGTTATGTTAAGACATTTATACTCTACTCTTAATATATCTAACATGTACCCTTGCAATATGCACAATAGGTTAGGACCCACCAATTACTCTCCCCCCACCCAGCCATCATACTCTGCTCCCCTCACCCTCCTCTTCTCTCCTTCTTTCTGGGCTATGACTGTGTTTTAATCATTCGTATGAAAGTGTGAGTGATTATATATTGGTTTCATAACAGTGTTGAGTACACTGGATAATTTTCTTCCATTCTTGAAATACTTTACTAAGAAGAATATGATCCAGCTCCATCCATGTAAACACAAATGAGGTAAAGTCTCCATCTTTTTTCTCGCTACATAATATTCCATGGTATGCATATACCACAATTTGTTAATCCATTCATGGCACTTGGGCTACTTCCATAACTCGCAATTATGAATTGGGCTGCAATAAACATTCTTGTGCAAATGTCTTTGTTGTAAAGTGATTTTTGGTCACCTGAATATATACCTAGCAGAGGAACTGCAGGATTGAATGGCAGGTCTACTTTTAGTTCCCTAAGTGTTTTCCAATTTTTTTTTCCAAACTTTAGTTCTCCAAAGTAGTTTGCATTCCCCCCAGCAGTCATTGCTACTTTTTCTATGTCCAATGGCTCTCTGCTTTCTTTCTCAGCTCATTTCTAATTGTATCATTTATCTATTGCTGTGTAACAAACCATCCTAAAACTTAATGGCTTAACATAACAAATAGTTAATATCTCATAGTTTTGAGGGTTAAGGATCTAGGGGCAGTTCAGCTGAGCAGCTCTCAGGGTCTCCCTGTGAGATTGCAGTTAGGTTGTCTGCAGAGATTGCAGTTCTCTCAAGGTTCAGCTGGGCTGGAGAATTGCTTCCAGGCTCTCTCTCACAGGGGTGAAGAAAGGCCTCAATTCCTGCTGGCTGTTCACTAGAGGCCTGAGTTTCTTACCATGTGAGCCTCTCCACAGGGCTGTCTGAATGTCCTTATAACTTGGTGTGTGACTTCCTGATGGCACATGATCCAAGAGAATGAGGGATAACAGATAAGTGACAGCCCAGGATGAAACCTGTATGCTGTTTGTCACATGGCTACCCGGGTACAGTGGAGGAGGAGCTTATATAGGATGTGAATTGAGGCAGTGTAACCATCTTGGAGGCCAGACACAACTTGTCCTTTAATTTATCTTAAGACCCCCTTGTTAGTGAAATTTTTTTGATACTCTCAGTTTGATCGGATGCCCCTTTTTTCTGCCTCTGAAGTCCCTAGAGCATCCTTTCTCCTTTAGGATGAAGTATATGGGGCCACCATGGCTGAATTACTTGTGCAGCACTTCAGCTAGTTATCACAAATGACTTTGCACTCCAGGGATGATTCTGCTCTCTTTCCTAGATATATTAATATAACCAAAACTTGATGAAAGGTGACAGCACTAATATTTATTTAGCAAAAATCACACAGAAATGATGATAAACTAGTATTTATGGAATGTTTACTGCGTGTCAGTTACTACACAAATATCAAGGACTAAACATATCATCTCATGCAATATTCATCATGGTGCCAGAGAGTGAGAACTGTTTTAAGTTTATTTTTACTGAAGAGGAAATTAAGGCACAAAGAGGCCAAGATATTTCTGTATTTATGTTTGACTGCATTGTTAGTCAGTAGGAGAGCTGAGATTTGAACCTAGGAGGCTTAACTTTGCACCACACCCTTAGGCAATATGCTGTTCTGTCCTGTGGACATTGGCCCATCTTACCCTAATTAGAATTTAAGAAGACTTTTGGGGGGCAGATTGCTTTTCCCTGAAACACCATCCCAGCAAGGTTCAGCCCAGCAGGTGGCAAAGGTCAGAGAAGGAATGAAGGACTCATGTTTGGACTAAATCTCTATGTGGAACTGGTCCTGACCTTTCACATTTCTTTACAGGATTTAATTGAGTGTTTTCTGAAGCGGCCCCAGATTCCCAGCTCTGCTTGTGCTTTTACTAAATGCAAACCCTACGAAGGACCCCAGCCCTTCCCTCTCTGGTTCAGTGATTTTCTCCTTCACCGAGTGCTGGTTCCTTCTCGTCCTTTGACAGCATTTCCGTCTCTCCTGCAGTTTCTCACTACCTCTTTTTCCTGAATAGAAGGCAAAGATAAAATCAAGTAGAAGTTCCCAGCCAGAGAAGGGAAAGCATTGCTGCTGTCTACTACAGGAACGACGTTAAATACACATCCTATAAAAGTGAAGGCTGAGACAGCACCTTCCTGCCAGGATCCCTGAAGCACTTATAGCTACATTACCGGGGCTTTTAGGAACCAGCACGTTATGGGAGCCAGTCAGTCAGAGGCATTTATTAGACACTCACAGGGATGGGTGCAGACTTCAGACAGGCCTACTTGTCCTGACCTTGTTTTTAGTTCCTCAAGCTGCTGTGCTTTTATTCACATCATACCTTCTACCTAGAACATTCCTCCCTAACCTCACCTTTTTAAAACCTTACAGCCACTATCTGTAATCTATGGAAAGGCTTTTTATAATGACGATATTAGGCTTATGTTTTGAAATGCTAGCTCTGGCTGCTAAGTGAAGACTATTGCAAATTTGTCAACTTCTTCCCATCCCCTTTGGTGCCACCCAATTCTCAGCCCCCATCTGAGCTTCCTCAACTGCTGTGATGGGCTCCCACAAGTCTTCCCACTCATATGCTCCTCAGGGTACCAACGGTGATCTTTTCAAACAACTGAATTATCACCCTTCAGTGGCCACTCAGTGTACTCAGAATTAAATCCGAACTTTTTTTCTGGTTTAGAAGGGTTTATATTATCTAGCTCATTTCTACTTGTCAACCTCATTATTTTAGTTACTGAGGGCTTGTAACAAATTTCTCCCAAAATGTAGGGGCTTAAAACAATGACAATAATTATTTCTGCTCCTTTTGGCACCAACTGGAAACTCAGAGACTGGAATCACTGGAAGTCTTATCCAGTCTCCTGTCTACTGGTTAATGATGACTGACAGCTAAACGCATCACTGGCGCTGCCGGCCTGAGCATGTACACACAGCTTCTGCACACCTTTGGGCTTTCTTACAATGTGGGGGCTGGGTTTCAAAAGCAAATGTCCCGAGAGAGGCAGGTGGAAGTTACATTACCTTTTCTAACCTAGCCTTGAAAATTAAGCACCATCACTTCCACTGTATTCTATTATGCAATCACAAAGGCTTGCCCAGGTTGAAGTGGACTCGGGAGAAGATAGATTTCACCTCTTGATGCGGTGTGGCAACCTTCTGGAAGAGCACGTGGGACTAAAATATCGCTTGGTCACTTTTGGAAAATACAATCTGCGTTTTTCATCCTTAACAATTTTGTACCCAGCTCACTAAACTCCACATACAGCGTTCTTTGAATATGTTAAACATTTTTTGAAGGCATGCATCATCTTTGTAACAATCCTGCAAGTTAGGTATCATTATCCTCGTTTTAGAGAGATTGTAAGTGGCAGAATTAGGATTTCAAAGAATATAATTTCCTCCCAATCACTGTTCCCAGTTGTGCTAGTTGAAACACTCCAAGTAGCTTTCCCGTCTCCTGCTGATGTCCTGAACAGATAACTCCGCAGCCAACACTGTTGAGTATAGCAGTCTATTTCATCACTTACATCTCCCTCCTATTTGTGTTAAAACACCCCAGTCTCCTATCCACTGCTAAGATCCCCTCTTCCCTGTCTTCACCTCAGCTTGTATGAACTAGGCCAGGGATACACATTAGAGAGGGTGTGGCTGCTCGTTTGCCCTCCTCCCCTCCTTTTCAGTTTCTAGACTGCTCTGCGTTTGAAGCAGGGAGGCGGGCAGGGTGAAGTGTCAGGGTGGTTTTATTTGCTGGGTAACATTGGTGGTGAGAGGTGCTCCAGGTCTTCCTCTGCCTCCGACTTTGGAAGCCTCTGTTCACGTGGGAATCTATGTGGATGGTGAGCAGGTTCTTGGCACACTGTTCATCCCTGTCACACGCTTTCACTGATGACAATCCCCCAGAGAAGGGAGTTGTGTCTTCTTTTCATCATTCCCACTGGTTCACACCCTAAATCTGTCCAGATGGGTTTTGACCTTGGCTAACTGCTGCCCACATAGCCTCATGGCTTCTATCTCTTGCTCTAACCTCTGTGCCAGGCATGTGAAGTCACAGGAACGTCTGTGGCTGCTTCTATGCCCTTCAGTGGCCTGGATGAGCAGGGAGGGGATGGACACTGCTATCCCCTTAAGTCTAGCACACCGCATCAATTCCCTACTTCCCTCCGGAGAACCCTCCAGGTCAGCTGGTCCCAGTCACTATGTTCACTCCTGGGGAGATTGCCAGTGTCATCCACGAGCTCCCTCCCCATGCCCTGGCCAGATGGGGTGCGAGGCCAGGTGTGCAGGTTTCTGTGCCCAGTGGTGGCCAGCCATGGATCAAGGTTAGACCCTTGCCCCACTTGGAGCACTCTTCTCTCTAAGCGTCCTCAGGAGTTGTCCTCACTTGACTTGGGGTATAAGGAGCACAGATTCAGCTTCTCATAGTGATCCCGAGGAGTTCCCTGCTCTCCTTAGAATTTTGTGAGGGGTGAAGTTTTCATTCTCTTTCTTTCTGACTTTGATTTTAGTCCTCGGTTCTGGAGCAACAGGAAATTTCCCACTCAGCCCCCAGATACAATCAGAAAATGGCCATGGCAGTTCCTGGCCTCACATTCTCGTTCCACCCTGCTCAGAATAGGGAGCTTTTCTTTCTCCAAACACTGAACCCAAGTGGGCTTCACTATAATTGAACAAATTTAGGTCATAATTTCACCTGGAATCAGTCACTGAGCCAGAAGAATGTCACACAGAGTGGCTTAGGCCTAGAAGGGGTCATCCCTAGAACTGGAGTTTGGCTGTTGGGATGTTAGTTCACAAAGGCAGCATGAAACCGGGTTTTCTTTCTTGGTGTTTCCAGAACACTCAGGGCAAATTTGCATGGTCCCTAAAATACTTATTGAAGTGTTTCCCTTCTGGTCTGTCTTTCCTGTAAAACCATTGGCTCCTGGAGGACAGGGGCCAGGGATGTATAGTTCACCACTATATGCGAACTTGTGCCTAGCTTTATGCCTGCCACATAGCAGGTGTTTTAGTATACATTTGTTAAGCTGAATTCAAATAAAAATAAACAGAACTTGGAAAATCAAACATTTCTGATCTCCCTGTCTTTAAGATGAATGAGCCCCATTTACATGCAGAGATGGTGTCTACTTCTCAACCCGCTGTATTTTCTTTGTTCTTTATTTGGTATTTTGTAATGGGCCCCTAGGCTTTACTTTTTCCTTCCTGGTTCTTTCATTCTCCAGTTTTTAGTTTCTGTGATGATTTCTGTCCATGCTACCCACGTTTGACAGAGCCCTGCTTGGCCTGCCTTAGGATGATCAACTCTGTATCATCTGTTTCCAGGAATGAACTGCATCTTAATTGCATCTTGAAAGCGGAGGCATCTGTACTGAATTACCTTTGGGGGATTTGGTGTGGAGTATTGCTGATTTATTTATAATTCATACCCTACTCACTTCTGGGAAAAAAATGCCTGAAAGCTGCTGAGGAATAGTGAGAGAATGTTCCAGAGAAGAGACCATTCTGGGATTTAATTCTGGTTGTTTCTAAAGTACCATGTGACCTCAGGCAGGTCATTTAATCTTTGAGAGCCTTGGTTTTCCTCCTCTATAAAATGGAGCACTGAGTATGTTGGGGTGGGAGGTAGGTGAGTGGGCAAGTATTTACCAGACGGTGCCTAAAGTTCCCTCTTGTTCCACATTCTGTTATGCTATAAGTACGGATGTGTCAGAAACCTTGTTTGATGTGCACAATTACAAGACAGTAAGCTGCAGCAATGGCCTGTGGAAACCTAGTAGGAGAATGCACGTATGAAAAGTAATCTTTGAGCTATTCTGCACAGTGGTGTGCTTGTATTGATTGACAGGACGCTTCAGGAACCTACCTAAACGCTGGCTTTAATAGTCTTGCTAGCATATGTCGGACCTGGAACCCCTTGACTATGATCCAACTTCATCATTTTCCCCTCTGCTTTTGTTTTTAATAATGATGACATACCCCAGATAGATAAAGACATTTTAATAACTCTCTTTAGCAAAAATATGTTCTGGCACCTGCCTCCTTGCTGATAGCCAAGAGCATCCATACCATTTTCGGAGATCATGCAGAGAAAAAGCCGACTTAGCTCCTAAAGCAAAGTTATGACTATAATTTTCCTCAATTGCAGCCTAGTCTCATTTGATTTGCGCTCAAGGGTACTTCAATTGGATTGATTTCCACCAGTTGGAATATCTTGCTACAGCTGGAAGCTTGAAATGGAATTCACTCCACTGATTCTATTAGAAACCAAATATATTTGATACCTCGAGTGGCCAAGGGATCTGCTTCCAGATTTGCGGAGAGTCAGGAGGTAACCTGTATGAACATCAACTTGAAATTGTCTGGCACGCTACCCTGCGGACAAGAAATCTCCAGATATAGTCAAAGCTTTCCCCCTTTGACAGGAATTTCCAGCCATCAAGTATGTAAATTTCTTATTTCTTCTGACTGGGGACAAGTGATAACCCTTATGATGAGAAAAAAGCTGACATGAGCATTTGTTTGTAAGTAATACCTATAATTAGGTGTGTTAATTAGTCAGCATTCTGCCTCGTTTCTATTTTTAGCTAAAGATCAGCATCCCCACAAACATTATTTCCACAAATTTTTGCATGCTATTTCTTGCCAAAAGTTTGCAAAGCCCATTTTAGTCCATGATTAACTCCAAAGGAATCTTCCATACTGTTCCTAAACCCCTTGTATCTCTGGCAAGCACAGAGGTCATATATCAGATGCAGACAGTCTCTCAGCACCAGATTTCTGGCATTGTGTAATAGGGAAGTGGCTGACCAATTGAGCTGCTCTAAACTCACATCTGCTGGGTGCTTCATTTTTTCCTCTTTCTTATTTGTAATAGAGAAAACAAATGCCAAAATGGATTTGTATTTATGGATCTTTTGTCACTTGTCAGGATTATTTTCCTATTCATCTGAAGTTGTATAAATTCATCTGGAACATTTTCTTAAATGTGGTTTTATCCCCTTGAATCCACAGTAAAGGATTTGGAAAAGGAGACAAAGAAAAAGAATTATGGTACATAATGGAAAATGATTGATGAAAACATAGAGCCATGCAGGATATATATATATGTATTTTAAGAAAAGGTTTCCAAAGAGGAATCCATCATGGCAGTGCTGTAAAGTATATACTCTATCACAGAAGTTCTCCAGACTATAAAATCAAGATGCCTACTTTTTTCTTCTTTAAAAAATACTCTATACAGGATATAAAACCACAAGAATTTTTCTTAGTAGTGCCAGCTGATAAGAAAACAAACAAACAAACAAAGCCCAACTGATTGCAGTTGGGGTGTAAAGAAAGGTGGGTGGAAAACACAATTATTTTTTCAAATCTGTGTCAGGATGATCTGGCCTTTTGTATGTGGGTGGAGGAGAGGACTAAGAGAGATGGCAGAAGTTACATATTAGTTGGTATAGGCTATGTCATACTATGGTAACACATGATCCACCATCTTATTGGCTTATAAGAACAAAGATGTCTTTCTTCTTTGTACTCCATGACCATTGTAGGTTGGCCATGGCTCTGTGCCACATTATCCTGCCTCAGGCCTTGTGCTGATGGAGTAGCTTCTATCTAGGTCATTAATAATTGTTGAGAAAGAGGAAAAAAGGAACATCATAAACCGCATACTGGCTCTTAAAGCTTCTGTCCAGAGTGATACCTTTCACTTTGGCTCATATTTCATTGGCCAAAGCAAGTCATTTAACCATGTCAGAGACAATAAGATGCATGGTCCGATAAAGGGACAATTGTATGGCCCATGAATAATTGTAAGAATGGCTTTCCAGAACTTGTATTACAGGAAGTGTAATTGATGGAGGCTCTAGCTGCTGTGCTTTGA
Organism: Loris lydekkerianus; assembly: GCA_963574355.1. Lineage (NCBI taxonomy): Eukaryota > Metazoa > Chordata > Mammalia > Primates > Lorisidae > Loris > Loris lydekkerianus. Next base: position 6,681 of record CAUYPK010049174.1, on the reverse strand, counting down.
AATCTGGGCCTATGTTTGTGTCAAGACCATACTTCCTATGGACCATTGTCTACTAGTGACTGTGTTGGTGCTGTTATTAAGGCAGACCTATTCTTGGGAGGTGGAAGACTCCTTTACTAGCTGGTTTGTGGGCCCACTTTGGTTCAAGGACTTTCCAAAAGCCCTCCCAAAACTTCCTTTGACTGTACAGTCATCTCAGATGCTTCCATTCAGTTTTTCTCTCTAACCTAACCCTAACCCTAACCCTAACTCCTTCACTTGAGGTCATAGTTGCATCTGTGACTGGCCAGCTCTCCCAGTATTCTCTAGCTGTCTCCCTATTTCCTTTCACAAAGACATTTTGCTGAATGAAGTCTGTGTATGTTTAATCTTTTTCTTCCATCCTAGAACCTTTATTAGAGAAAGAAATAAAACTGAGTGGCATATGAGTCTCTGGAGTTGTTCGATTCACCTGTACTTATCAATAAGTGCAGCGTCTGGAACAATATGTGTATCTTATGAAGCAGGACACACCTTGCACACTATTGTGGTATGTTTAGATATGGAGGTAGATATTTAGATTCTGTATCGAATCAGTTGATCAGACTACCTGCCCTCAAAGCCTTTCTAAGGAAGATGGCTCTGCTGAAGGTTTCCTGCTAGAGAAGCATCTCTGAGCAGTCAGGTTTTATTCTTGCCTCTGCCTAGAGTGTTTGAACCAGCAGTCTGGACCCATGGGCAGTCAATAATAAGTGGCCAGTAGCTGTGTAGTGATGTATGAAAACATCTGTCTCTCTGTAGGCAATGGTGATTAAGGGAGAATATGTGAAATTCTCTTGGGATTTGAACTGGGACTTATCTTAGTTGAGCTCCTCCAGGCGAAACAAAATTTTCAGGTACAGGTAGTTTGTTTGGGTGGTGACTATAGAAAACACAAGTGGAGAGTATGAAAAGTGAGACACGGAAGAGAGACAACTAATAAAGAGTCAAGGAGTGATTGCAGCTGTGGGCATCCAGAGCGCAACCCACTCAGGACTCCATGAGGATCTATGTGGGACTCATACCAAAATTGTCCTCTGGAGGACATGGAAGCTGGAGAATTCATTCACAGAGCTGTGTCCCTCTTTGGTTGAGGGTTGCCACTTCTGGGGCATTCACTCCTTCACTCTTCTGGGCTGTATCTGCCACAGATGAGCAAGCTTCCTATGGGCCCTCAGGTGGAGAAGTGGAAAGGTACTTGAATCGGGAAGTGCAGCTTGTTGAAAACTGCCTACCAGCACTGCAGGTGGACTCAGGTAGAAAGGCTGCAGAAGAGGGAGGACCTGGACAGCATGTTTGAAGACTTATAAGGAGAGGAAGAGGGCAAGAGGTGAAAAGACACAAAAGAACATGAAGCATGAAGTGTTATAAGTGTGCAGAAAATATCAAGGAGCTGACATTATGAGCAAGAAGAATCCGTGAGGCGGAGGAAGATGAAGCAGAGAAAACATAGCTATTGAGTGGCCAGCTAGGTCCTCTTTAACTAGACATGGGAGGGCTGTATCTGCCCTGGGAAATTGACCCTACTGTCCTCTCCATCATGTACCTTGTAAGGCAGCATCAAGACTTCTTAGCAAATCAGATTTCTTTGTGACTCTTGCATTACTTGGATTAGGGAGTAAGTCCCTAGTTCCAGGCGTAAGACAAAAACTAGAGGTAGGATTCTCCACAAAAATGAATAGATATTTATGCAGATTCTCAGGGTGTGGGTGAATCCCTAAGCAAGACGCCTCCTGAGTTTCTGATTCCCAGTCGAGGATGAACAGGAAGAGACCTTTTGATAAATGGGAGTACAAGAATTTTGCTTTTCTTCTTGCCAGGTTTGGTGCTATGTCGTGAGGCTCTTTCACAGATCAGGGCTTGCCTTGGCTAATGATGGGGAAGCAGATTTTCCTTGGTGGGTTTCAGCTAGTGCAACAGAAACTCATAGTCCTGCACTGTTTCCCTTTGCTTATGCTACCTGGTCCTTACTATCTTTGGGACCAGGTCAGGGTAGGTCTCACTCTACCAAGGATGGCTGAGACTAGGGCCAAGTAAGCCAATGATCCTTTAAAAATACTTAACTAAAAACTGAAATGTAAAATTAATAATTAAATATGAATAGTTATATTATAGTCAAGATGTATTATTAAGCCTTACATTTGAGATCTACAAACTTCAACTACTTTAGGGCCAGTTTGGAGATCAAACTTATTCTTTTAAAATTGTATTTGTTTAGCAGGAGTAGGAGTTGCTTGAGACTCTGCTCCTCCCAACAAAATTGTCCTGAAGATCAATATGTTTTTAAAAGCTTTATCCCCTCTTTTCCTGGCCACAAAAGCAATGTTGCATCTTGAAAATATGCTTCTTGAATCTAGATTTTTCCTTTATTGAAATGTACCTATGTAGTGCCTGTTTCCCACATTGTTTTTCTAAGGTGTTCAAGGCTGTGAGTGGCTTACTGTATTCTTCCATACTGGGATATTGGCCTTTTCATGGAGAACTTTGGAGGATGCTATCTGTTGCATCTGGGTTCTCATGGAAGCACATGCTAAGAAGAAATTAAGGGTACAAAGAGTTTGTACCCTTTGTACAAACGGGGAAGGGGGTGGGGAGCCATGCCCTTAAAAGCAAAAGAACAGGAAGCAGGAATTGGCATTGAGAGTCATCAGGCCATGAGGCAGACTTCTGTTGGCACAATGGGGAATTTCAAAATAAAGATGGCCCAAAATAGGACTCTTGAGTTGGGTGGAAAAGGCCCAAATGTTTACTTTGGAGTAAAGTAAGGAGTCTTGGGCTGGGTAGAAAGGGCTAGGTTCAATACCAGTGTCTTGGTTCATCATTGGCTGGGGGTGACCTTGACAAGAGCATGACTTTGGCTTTAAAGTGGAGGGATTATCAGCTACCCACCCTCCTTGAAGCTGGGCACTGTGTCCTCCCCTGCAGAGGGAGATGAGTGGTACATCTCCATATCTTCTGCACTAACTTAACAAAAGGAAAGGTCTACTGGTGGAAATTTCAGGCCTGTGGTAGGCTGAGACAGGAAAAATCTCTCATGTTTATAACTATCTTTTGTGGCACAAAGTAGGCCCTTGTGAGGCCACACAGGGCCTACTTTATGCTCGATGCTTTGATAATGCATGTGTCTTCTGATACTTTGAGCAAAAGAAAATAAAGAAAAAGAAAAAGGAGAGCACCTTTTGGTTGCTCACTTCCCCACTCCTCAGTCTATTGTTTTGTTATTTTGCTTGGCAGAATATTTAAATCCTACTTATCTTACAAGGCTCAGTTCAGGATTGTCATGGTGACAAAATATCTAAACTCGGGACTCTCCCAGAAAATCAGAGATTTATTTGAAAGCCTGCCTTCAAATCACCAATACTGACCAGCCTTGTGGATTTTCTATAGGTGGAAGAATTGTTTTGGGTTTTTAGTTTGGTCTTGCCAGCATGTTAACCTATTTTATGTTTCTGCACATGTTACTATTTAATCTTCATCAAATCCACAGCTCACTGGACCAAGGTGTGTTCTCAGTGCTCTCACTGGACCTATTTGGATTTTCATGCGTTGTGTCTCTACATTTTGGGGGACAAATTCCCTACTTCACTGTGATACATAATGACCCCTGTCTTTCCTCCTTCCATAGGAACAGAAGATTCAGAAGATTCTGTCTTCAGTGGCAGGTTGTATTTTCCAAAGATGGTTTCAACAATATCTTTCATCCTCTTTGCTTTTCTAGAATTTTTCCATTCCCTCATCAAGAAGTAGAATCTGATGCTACTCCCTTTGGATCCAGGTAGGCATGTAACTACTTCTGTAAAAGGAAGGCAGCAGAAGAGATGCTTTGTGACTTCTGAAGTCAGATTAGCTAAGGCTGTGAAGCATCATGGTTCTGCTGGGACACTCACACTTGGAGTCCAGCCTCCGTGTCATGAGGGAGGCCACACATCCCACAGAGAAGCTCATATAGGGAGAAACTGAAGCCCCAGGCCCACAGCCCTGGCAGAGCCCCAGCACTTTAACTCGCCAATCCTACAGGTGAACTTTATCTTCAGAGGATCCTCTAGGCCAAATGTGGGTACTCAGGCTGAAGACTCATGAAGCAAGGTTGAACCTTCTCACTAATTCCTGCACAGATCACAGATTTGTGAGAAAAAAATAAATGATTATTGCTCTTTTAAGTCACTACAATTTGAGATGGTTTATTACCCAACACCTCCACTTTGTGATCTCCTTGAAGATAATTTATTTCTGCCCTTTTACTGACTGATATAATGGGTGATTCTATTACATTTGTACTGTGCAGTGATCCCAGGGAAAAGATGGCTCAGAAAATTAATTTATAAATGATTATAATGTGGGCTTTCTAAAAGTGCTGCTGTTCATAGTGGGGGTAGCTAGGCATGTGTGTCTTCTACTCCTCCACTGATGGTTTATGCTTTTATGTTCCTCTGGTTGTTTTCACTTATGGATGAATCTTCACCCAACAGTTCTGTGGTGCTCTGACTTCTAGGAACACTCTTCTTCTCTCACCTTTACTTATCCCAGGATTTTCCAAACTGTGTTCTGAGGCACTCTGTTCCCCAGAACATCAATAGGTTTCTGCAGGGAGACAAATTAGCCTGAGAAACACTGACTACTTTATTATTCTCTTGGAGATTGATGATACTCATTAGCATCTGAGAGTCTTGCAGTAAAGAAAGTAGCTTCAATTATTTATTCATTCAAACAGTATTTATTGAGCACCTATTCTGATTTAGGCTTTGTGCACATGCTGAATGCACAGCAGTGAACACATGTCCATGGTTCCACCCTGAACAGTCTGGTGGGGAAGATAGCTCATTTGTGATTACAAATTGTAATGAGTATTATGGAGAAAAGAACTGCGGCCCATGAGAGAGAGTAGGGGAAGCACCTACATTAGAGTGAGTCATAGAACTTGATGGAAGAGTTGGGGTGGCCAGTGGAAGAGTATTCTAGGCAGAAGAAATAACATGTTCAAAAATTATGGGGCAGGAAAGATGTTGGAAATGACAATGTTGGCAATGTTGGCAATGAGAAGAGGCCAGTCAGAGTGAAGCTGTGTGTGGGGCAAGTTAGAATAGTCCTTACCAAATGGTGCTTGGTGTGAAGGAAGCCTATCTGAAAGGGGAACAATCCAAAAGCCCACTGAGCATGTGTAACTACACAAAGTGGCAGAGAGGCTGGTAAGACCACATCAAACTTTAATGTGTATACAAATGAAATCCTGATTCATTATGTCTGGGATGGGGCCTAGGGCTTTGAATTCTATTCAACTCCCAGGGAACTCTATTCTTCTCCCAATGTTGCGGGCAGCAGGACTGCAATGTGAGAATTAAGAGTGTAAACTCCCATTCTCAGGCCAAGTTCTTCCACAGGGTCCCAATCCCCTAAATTCCTTGGCATCTGGTTCTTACTTCCAGTCATTTGGGACATACATCATTTAGCTGGCCTGCCCTTCCATGAGGTAATTGCACTTTTTAAGGCTCAAATATTCTCTTGTTTATTATAGTCTTACTTTTCATCTAACTCCAATTAATGATCGATTCTAAAATTTCTTTTGTGAAGTTTTAGCAAATTTTTATGCAGTAATTAAATTCTGCAAATTGTAACCCATTTAGTGGATCTTTTGCAAGGTGGTGGTGATAAGAAGACCCCGAGGAAACCTCCCTGTAGTTTTTACTGAGACGTTTGTTTATTTATTCAGGATGGATAGCAACTACCCCAGGCTGCTCAGTCTCCTTAGCATCATGGAAAGATTGGATCACAGTGTGCCTATGCTGAGCCTTCCAGAAATAAATGGTGGAGTGCAGGTCTGTGTCCCTCTCCACTTGGCTTTAACTGGGCTGCATCACTACACAACTGGAGTGTTCAGCTGCCTTCCCTTTCTCCATCTGTTCAATTCTTTTTTGCTCCATTTTCATTACCTCCTGAACATTACCTCCTACAGGAGGCATGTTCAGACAAGGCAGAAGGAGGTATGAACTTACACTCTGCCACGCCCATCCTGAAGCCATGCATCTGTGCTTTGCTTTACTTTTAACTGCTGGGGTCTTGGTTTCTTTGAGGGGGTGGATAGACCCACCTTCTTTGCTGTATAAGGCAAAGCATATGTCTTCTGTGCTTGAGAATTTAGCTGATAACAGCTGAGTGACAAAGATCACAGAGTGAGATGATATAAGCTTAAAGCAGATCTATCTACCCTAAGTTCTTCTGCATTGATTTATCTCTGTTCTATTTACCATATATACTCGAGTATAAGCCGAGTTTTTTCGCCACAAAATTTGTGCCGAAAAACCCGAACTCGGCTTATACTCAGGTCATACAGGTTATTTGATTTGGTGATTGTGATTTAGCTTGATTATCTGTTAAGCTACAGGTTTCTGCACTTTATTTAAAGTTTTGGAGAGTGGATTAAAGATGGCGGCTGAGTAACAGCTTCCCTGTAACTGGGCTTGGTAAATCTGGGGAGACAAGACTCCAGACATCTCTGGCCGGTGGGATCTGCCTATGATCATCCATTTGAGGATACAGGGAGCCAGCAAGGGACTTCTGGACCCCAGGAGGAAGACAAAAACAGTGGAAAACTGGCAAGTGGCTGCGTGTGTTCGATCAACCTAATCACGCCGGCAACCGTGAGTACAAGCAGCAGTGAGACTGCAA
>CAUYPK010049172.1:0-12605 GCA_963574355.1 Loris lydekkerianus | reverse complement strand
CAGGAGTTTGAGGTTGCTATGAGCTGTGACGTCAGGGCACTCTACCCAAGGCAACAGCCCAATGCTCCAGTGTTCCAAAACTGTCCCACTTTGCCCCTTAGGATTAGGGCTGTGAGGCAGTTCTGTCCCCACCTTTAAGCTACTCAGTCACTAGGTTACTTTGTCCCGCCCGATCCCTGCTCTGGAACCCTGAGGGCAAAGCTTGCCTGAGCAGTTTTTCCACACAATGGCTTTCACTTAGCCCAGCTCAGTGGCTCCTTTTGGGGCCCCAGACAATGCCCAAAGTTCTCCACACTTTTGCTCAAGCTCTCCCCAATGCAGCTCAACTGAGCGCCAAGTCGAAGAACACCAAAACAGTTCACAGGTAAGGCCTTCCGGTTTGCAGTCCCACTGCTGCTTGTACTCACGGTTGCCGGCGTGATTAGGTTGATCGAACACACGCAGCCACTTGCCAGTTTTCCACTGTTTTTGTCTTTCTCCTGGGGTCCAGAAGTCCCTTGCTGGCTCCCTGTATTTTCAAAGGGATGATCATAGGCAAATCCCACCGGCCAGAGATGTCTGGAGTCTTGTCTCCCCAGATTCGCCAAGCCCAGTTACAGGGAAGCTGTTAATCAGCTGCCATTTTTAATCCAATCCTCTCTCTTTGATTATTTTTTCTACTTCTAGTCCGTTCTCCTTCTAATCCATCCTATATAATCTTGCCACTACTGTAAGTTAAAACTTTCAGTATTTTCCTTATTTTGTAAAGAATAAAACATACATTCTTAGCCTACCCGTACATATTCTTCATCTAAATTTCTTTTTGACCTTGTTTCATTCTACTCTATCATTAGCCTTTGTTTCTGCAAAAGCTGCTCTAGGAGGTGTTCTGGTGACTGCCACCCACTGTGTTCATATCTTTTCCCAGAGATCCTTCCATGCTCCCTACCTTGCCTTCTACATATCTAAATCCAACAGCACATTTGGTGTTGATGGGAATTATACAGTTGAGGACAATGAAGGTGCATATGAGGAAAGCATTGTAGTTGCAAAGATCTTGAGTTGAGAAAGGAGTTAGGGTGTAGGGTAGACGTGAAAAGGTTTTCCTGGATTGTCATCCCACTGGCTAGGAGAACCACAAGAAGGCAAGCCGAAGATGTGGAAAGGGTCTTCAGTTAAGAGTGAAGAGGGTGGGGAGAGTATGTTGAGTGCTGCAAGAAAGATGAGAAAGGAGAAATGATTGAGAATAGGGCAGTGCATGTTAGGCCTAGGCTAAAGTGGAAAAATACCAGTTAACCCCTGGCAAATTTCTAGGCCGCAAGCCCTCAACAAAATGAAGTAAGTGTGGTTCACTCCCAAGATAGATGGGAAAGTACTCACTGACTTCTTGCTTGACTAATTCCCCTGAGAAATGAACTGAGAAGTACCAACTGTCCCTGGACTGACCTTTAAGACATACTAGGTGGGAAATGTACTGAAACAAAGATATATGACTAACTCACTGCAAAATTCTGCTTCTGTACAGTGCTTGCTAACCTACCCAAAAGCACCTGGGCAGCCTGCGTGCCAACCAGGATGCAGACCAAGCCTTAAAAACCCAACCCCTTAAGCACTCGGGGCTACTCTCAGAAACACCATGTTGGGACACTGAGGCAGTTGCCGGCCGGCTCTTCAGTAAAAGGACTCCTCTTTAAAGTTGACTTGTCTGGCAGTATGGTCTTTGAGAGACTCCTGGGCATAACATGATTGACTAGAAAATATAATAGAAAATATTGTCTGCTTTCATGAATTTTGTGATTATAAACTTAACCTGAGACCAGTCACTAGATTTTGTGTTTTTTTTTTCAAATCTAAATCTCCATTTATTCCAGAGATTTTGGATCTGGAATAAATGGAGATTTAGATTTGGCTTAAGGTGGAATTTCACCTGCTAAATAAGATGGTGGGAGGCAAAGACAGAAGAATTGAGTTTGTGCAGGGAAATAATTCTAGTGATGTACAAGGGAAACCAAGATGTGCAAGGAGGAAGTTCAGAAATGAGATGGTACTGAAAAAATGGCTGGGCAAATAGACTGGGGCATAGACGCATGTCAAAAATTGTGGAGAATGAACTAGAAATGGTGAACTAGAAAAAACAGGCATTGGTGATCAGAGTGGAATGCTAGCAAGTGAGATTCAGGAGATGAGAGAGTTGTTAGCAACTGAGATTCAGGAGATGAGAGAGTTGTTAGCAATCACAAAGCTTAGGATGTGACTGGGTCCTGAGTGACTGACATAGGTGAAGAAGAGGATCATTGAAAGAAAGGAGATCAAGAAGTGAGAAGTCTTCGGGGAGGCACCTGTGGCTCAAAGGAGTAGAGCACTGGCCCCATGTACCAGAGGTGGTGGATTCAGCCCCAGCCAAAAACTGTAAAAAAAAAAAAAAAATGAAATGAGAGGTCTGGTGTTAAGGAAATGAATCATCTAAATAGACATTGGTACCACCAAAAAGATGACAAAGCAATCCAGCTTGTATATATCTTTTTAATCATGATGAAAAATACACACACTATCATTTTAGAAAAATGCATATATGCATATACTTTTGACCATGTAATACTCAACCCTCCTTTCCCATGGATAGACTGTAGACCACGTGAAACTTAAAGCAGCTTCTAACTCCAAAATTTAAAATTTATCCTCAGGTAAGTTTACAGTCTTTCTCTATCTCTCATCCACTCGTCCACCCACCCATCCACGTGACTGATGATTGCTTATCTGTGCTTTGGTTAAATACCCACCCTTTTTGAGAGAATCCTGTTATTTGAACGGAGAGGCAAAGAAACGTGTTTCTCCATTTTCAACGGTAGGGGGCACCCTCGCATTTCCAAACTTAGCGACGAGCCTTAGCCCGCAGCACGGAATTGCCTGGGAGAAGAGGATGTTAAACTGGAGGAAGGAGACTGTTTATCATCGCACCTCAAAAAATCCGGCATGATTCATGCAGTTTCTTTTTGTATTATGTAGTGTCAGTGATTAGCCCGATAAGGAACGATTTAAATAGTAATAGTAAGCTTGGGGGGGGGGGTTTGTTTGCATCATAAAGTCATCTCTTATTGGAAGAACTAAAGCAGTGTAAAATATTCAAGTGAGATACAAATAAATATCAAATGTGTCACCGTATTCTTACCTAAATCATGTTTGTGTAGTGTTCAGGGCAGTCTTGTCAATAGTAAAATATACTGAATCCATAAAATTTTTAAAAAACCACTGTTTCCTAGCTCAGGCAAACAAAGAATAATTTTGTTCACAACATAGCTAACAAACTGAGGAACTTGTTGAAAATACTATGTGGGCTAGTACAGGGTGATTTTATTTTTTGTAATAACCACTTATGAAAACTCATCGTGGCTTGACGTGAAGAGCTGGGCTAGTTAGAGGTTAACACCCCAATCATAAACCAACAATGAGGATAGACTTGAAGGGCATTTCTTCTATTATAAAACATTTACAGTAATAACCTTGTAAAAAATAATGGGATCTATTTAAAGCTCATTTATTTCCCAGCTAAGTGGTAATTTCCCATCACTCAAAATGCTAATACTTTCTCCTGAAACCCTAGGGATAATCCAATTCATGTGTGTTCATTAAAAAAACCTGGTTAAAATAAGCAGGTGATTCTGTTTTAATAATATCTGTCCTGCTAGCAATAAGACAGTCTCAGTTGCAAATAAATATATCAACAAACAGATTTTCTTTAAAGCACACAGGGTCTCATATCATTCCCAAATTAGCCAATTAGCATGATGCTATTGAAAGAGCTAATTAAAAAGTGCATTTAGACTAAGAAATGTTTCCTGAGAGTAATCTGGCACTTATAGCTCTTATCCCACCTGTAATTACTCTGCTTGATTTTCACTCTGTAGATAGAGGTGAACACACTTTCACCTGGGCAGAGGAAAAGACTTTTTCATTCTCTTGGAAAGAATTCATTTATATCAATACCTTGAACTGATCAATATACACTTACCTTTTAAGAAAGATATCTTTAAAGATAAGTTATCTTTCTTAAAAGACTGATCTTTTAAGAAATTGTTAGAGGGTAGTTAACTAGTAATCTGGATTAAAACAGTCACAAAGCAATGGGGAAGGGTTCAGGAACATGTGAAAACAAACCGTTCTTAATCCCCACCTCGCCATTGGTATGCAAGTTATTAAGACTAAGAATGCTGTCTTTGTCCAGAGATCCAGCCTGCAGTTTGTATTCTGGAAAATATTTTTATGATTAGAATCTTTGGTTAGGGGCAGATTCATCAACTGTATTACTACCTGAATTCTGGAGATTTACAGATAGAAAAATTTTTCAGGAAGAGGTGGGAACTGGGGAGGACAAGGGATGAGGAGGCAATTATATTTGATATCTTCTAAGCTAGTGTCTTAAATTTTACTGTGCCTATAAATCACCTGTAGATCTTGTTAAAATGCAGATGCTGATTAAGTAGGTAGGTCTAGGGCAGGGCCTGAGATGATGAATTTCTAAAGCTTCTGGATTATGTGATGCAGCTGGTTAGGGATATCACTTGAAGCTTTCTGGAATTTTTCTTTTTTTTTTTTTTTTTGAGACAGAGTCTCAAGCTGTTGCCCTGGGTAGAGTGCTGTGACATCACAGCTCACAGCAACCTCATAAAACTCTTGGGCTTAAGTGATTCTCTTGCCTCGGCCTCCCATGTAGCTAGGATTACAGGCGTCCACCACAATGCCTGGCTATTCTTTGGTTGCAGTTGTAATTGTTGCTTAGCAGGCCCAGGCTGAGTTTGAACTTGCCACCCTAGGTCTATGTGGCCAGAGCCCTGTCAACTGAGCTATGGGTGCTGCCAAGCTTTCTGGCATTTCTGAGATGATGCTTTATGCAGATCAGTTCACAATAATTCACACTCCTAGTTTACATAGATCTTTTACTGTTTACACTTTTGCTGTCTGCATGTGTGTTCTCTCTCACTTTTGGTAGTATTTGCTTTCTTTTTAACAATAAATTGAGAACAGTTTTAGGTTTACAGAGAAATTGTGAAGATAGTCCCTCACACCCAATTCCCCCTATTATAAACTTCTTAAAATTAGTAATGAAGTAATGAACCAATATTGATACATTATTATTAATGAAAGTCCATACTTTACTCAGATTTCCTTCATTTTCGTGCCCGATGTCCTTTTTCTGTTTCAGGATGCCATCCAGAATACTACATTATATTTTGTTGTCCTGTCTCTTTAGTTTGCTCTTGGGTTTTGAATAACCTTGATGTTTTGAATAATACTGATCAGATATTTGGTAGAATGTCCCTAGTTTGGGACTTGTTTCGTGTTGTTCTTATGATAGGACTGGCAATATATGTTTTTGTGTGGTGACAGAGGTAAAGTGTCATTTTCACTACATCATATCAAGAGTATATACTATCAGCATGAATTACCATTGTTGATGTTAACCTTGATCCCTGATTGGGGGAGTATTTGTTGGGTGTCTTCATTGTAAAGTTACTCTTTTCCTCCTCTTTCTGTGCTGTACTCTTTGGAACGAAGTTACTGCTTTGGTAGGGATGTTTTTGTGTCTCCCTCCACTCATGTTAAAATCTTAACCCACAAGGTTATGAATTAGTAGATGGGGCTATTAGGAGATCATTAGGGTGGGGCCCTCTTGAATGAAATTAGTGCTCTTGTACTATAAAAAGACCCCTTCTATCAAGTTAGGATCTAGAGAGAAGGTACCATCCACGGACTAAGAATTGGGTTCACCAGACACTGAATCTGCTTCCGTTTATTTAATCATTTATCAATAACAGATATTTTATACTTTGGATTAAAAGCCCCCACTAATTTTGTGACTCAAAATTTTTCCAGCGTTGGCTATTGGAAGCTCTTTCAGTTGGCTGAGGTGTGCCTTTGACATGAGCCATCATTGTGATTTTTCTTTTTTGCTTTTTTGGTTTGTGTTTTGAGACAGAGTCTCAGTCTATCATCCAGGCTTGAGCATAGTGGCATGATCATAGCTCACTGCAGCCTTAAACTCCTGGGCTTTAGGGAGCCTTCTGCCTCAGACCCCTGAGTAGCTGGGACTGCAGGTGCACAATACTACACCTGACCAATGTTTTTTTTTACTTTTTTTTTTTTTTAGCACTTCCTTGCTTACTGGCACTATAAGACACTTCAGGCTCATTTTATATATTTTTCTTTCCCTATTCCTAGAATTAGGTATTTCTCCAAGGAGCCTTACCCAGCCCTTTTAACTAGAGAATGCTATTAGAAACCAAGTTGTGGGGACTAATGTATGCTACAGTGTGTTCCATGCTACCAGGTGTCAGTTGCTTCTAAGGCCTTCTCAGGTGGCAGAGTTGGAACATAGGTATGTATCTATTGATGTGTATACATTTGCATATCTACAAATATTCCTATGTGCTAGCATCTGTATCTATCTTAAGCTAAATATGAGTTTATATTGATGTCACTGACTTTAATCTACTGCCACATGGATCATTTTAGCCTGCTACCCTTTCTTATCTATAACAACATGACAGTTTTGGCTCCCACCATCTGCCATCCATTTATTTAATTGTCCAATTCCAATACACATGTACAATGATATCAGAATTGTTAATGTAACTACTGTGGAAAATGACTTCGTCAACTAGAGTACAATGCCTAAATGCAGTTTCTTTCGACTTTATTCTCTGATTCTGCATTCATTTCTAAAGTTATTTATGTCAGTACTTCTGCCCCGCCCCTTCAATAAGATTGTTTCTCGTATTTATAATAAATTTAGCTACTGCACACTCTATAGCTACTCTAAATGTCTTTTGATTTAATGTCAGCATGTTACATCTTTATCTCTTTATTTTTAACCTATGTGAGTATATTTAAGGTGGTTTTCTTTCTTTCCTTCTTTTTTATTCATTTTTTTTTCTTTTTGAGACAGGGTATCATTCTGTTATTCAGGCTAGAGTGCGATGACACTGTCATAGCTCACTGCAACCTCCAAGTCCTGGGCTCAACTCTCCGCCTCCCCAAGTGCTGAGACTACAGGTGTATACCACCACAGCTGGCCTAAGGTGGCTTTTCTTGTAGACAGAATATAGTTGGGTCTTGTTATTTTCATCTGCTATGATAATCTCTTTTATTTGTTGTATTTAGATCATTTATAATTAAAATGATTGTTGATATAGTTGGATTAAAATCTGTTATATTTATAACTATTTTCTATTTGAAGCATTTGTTATTTGCTTCTTATTAATCTCCTCTTTTACTATTTTCTCTGGTTCAATTTAATTTAATTTTCTGGCTTCCTGGGTTAATTGGACATTTTATTTGATTCTGTTTAATTTTAGCAGAACAATTTTATGTCTTTAATAAACTTTCTTAGTTGTTCTAGTATACTTTTTTTTTTTTTTTTTTTTAGTTTTTGGTCAGGGCTGGGTTTGAACCCGCCACCTCCATCCAGCATATGGGTCTGGCGCCCTACCCCTTTGAGCCACAGGTGCCACCCTGTTCTAGTATACTTTTTAATTTTTTCCCCAATATATATATTTAAATAATCTAAGTTCACCCTCAATTAAGATTATACTGTTTTACATGTGGTGCATTTACTTTATAACAGAATATTCCCAATTCTCCTTTCCTATCCTTTATAACACTCTATCATTCATTTATCCAGATGCTTACTTATATGTTATTGTCATCTAATATAATGTAACCTTTCACAGTCATCTATTGGTATATGGGGATTGGTTCCAGAACTCTGTGTATACCAAAATCCACATGTACGCAAGTCCTGCAGTCAGCCTTGTGGAACCCACATATTAGCAAAGCTGGCCCTCCCTATATGTGGATTTCACATCCCTCAAGTACTGTATTTTCGATCAGAATTTGGTTGAAAAAATCTGAGTGTAAGTGGGCCTACAAAATTCAAAACTAAATTGTTGAAGGATAAACAGTTATCTTCTATAACAATTATGAATAAGAAAATAAAAAAATATTTTATCTTCATTATTCTTTCTCTGATGCTCTTCTTTACATACACTTGAATTTTTCCCTTCTATATTATTTTCCTTCTCCCTGAATAACTTTTTAAAACATTTTTTTGCAGGGCAGGTCTAGTAACAACAAATTCTTTTAGTGTTTGTTTGTCTAAAAAGTCTTTTTTTTTCTCTTTTGAAGAATAATTTTGCTGGATATAGAATTCTAGGTTGTGTGGAATTTTTTTTCAATAGTCCAAATATTTTATTTCATTCTCTTCTTGCTTGTGTGATTTCTCATAGAAGATAACTAAATTCTTATCTTTGTTCTTTTATAGTCAAACTGTTCTTTTCCTTCTGCTTACCTTCAAGATTTTCTGTTTGTCTTTGGTTTTTTATAGTTTAAAAATGATATGTCTGGGTGTAGTTTTTGGGAGGTTTTATCCTGCTTGATGTTCTCTGAACTTCCTAGATCTGTGGTTTGGTGTTTGAGATTAATTTTTGATAGTTCTTGCCATTATTTCAAGTATTTCTTCTGCTCTGTTCTTTCTTTTTTTCTCTGATATTCAAATGAGGCATATGTTATGTCCGTTGAAATTGTCCCACAGCTCTTAGGTGTTTTGTTCTTTTATTTACTTTTTTTTTTTCTCTTAGAATTTTAGTTAATGGATTTTCAGTTGATATCTTCAGGCTCACTGATTTATTTCTCAGCTTTGTCTAGTCTGCGGATGAACCTATCAGGACATCATTCATTTCTGTTACAGTGTCTTTAATTTTAATCACTTTCTTATGATTCTTTCTTTGAATTTTTATCTGTCTTCTTTCTCTTTTTGCATATGATTTACTTTGTCCTTTAGAATTCTTAACATATCAATCATAGATATTTTAAGTTTCCTGTTTGATAATTCTAACAGTTGTGTCATATTCGAATCTGGTTCTGATGCTTGCTTTGTCTTTTCAGAGTGTGTTTTTTCTTGCCTTTTGGCATGCATTGTAAAAGTTTTTGCTGAAAGCTAGTCATGTATTGGGTAATAGGAAGAGAGATAAATAGGCTTTTAATGTGAGATGTTATGTTAATCTGGCTAGAAATTGGGTTGTATTTAACATTTGTTGTAGCTCCTGAGGCCTCATATTCCCTTAGTGTCCTTGTTTTTATCTCCCCTATTTTTGGGGGCTTTTCCTCTCTTTCCTAGTCTACACTTTTATTCTTCCAGCTATACCTTACTAGTATAGTGGAGGCCTCTTGGTGTTGTGGTATGGTAGTAGGGAGAGGAGGCACTGTATAATTTTTTTTTTTTTTTTTTTTTTTGGAGACAGAGTCTCACTCTGTTGCCCTCAGTAGAGTACCATCGCGTTACAGCTCACAGCAACCTCAAACTCTTGGGCTTAAGCAATTCTCTTGCTTTAGCTTCCCAAGTAGCTGGGACTACAGGCACCCACCACAACACCCGGCTAT
Organism: Loris lydekkerianus; assembly: GCA_963574355.1. NCBI lineage: Eukaryota > Metazoa > Chordata > Mammalia > Primates > Lorisidae > Loris > Loris lydekkerianus. Next base: position 3,191 of record CAUYPK010049172.1, on the reverse strand, counting down.
TTTTTGTTACAGTTGCCACTGCTGTTTTAGCTGGCTGGTGGTGGTCCCTCGGTATATGGGTCTGGCGCCCTACCCACTGAGCAACAGCTGCCACCTGGCACTGTATAATCTTAAGATATAATGTCAGAACCACTGTTTCATGGCTATGATTTTCATGAATGTTGATATAGTGGTATAGCTTTTTTTCCCCTCCTAAAAGGAGACATACACTTGAGGGGGCTAGAAAGGAAAGAATGTCATTCTCCCAGGTACAATAAGGCCCTGGTAAAGTCTTTTCCACTGAAGAGTAGAACTTTGTTATGGAGAAAGCTTTGAATATATTTTACAATGATTCTTTTTCTCCTTTCTCTGAAAAATCTATAAGGAGCTCTTTCTTAGATTTTCATTGTGAGAATCTGGTAGTGTTCTTGAAATGTGTTCCCCCAACTTTGTGTCCCCCAAAAGTGTCTCGCTTTTAGCCTGATCTACACCCAAACTCCAGTAATTCATTATAATTGCCATCTTGGTGTTCTTATCAGTTAATGATGCCAGTAGCTTCTGCTTCTGGTAGGAGACGCTTGTCTGTGATTCCCTGAATTCACCTGCTCCTCTAGATTTTAAAGTGACATTTTGCCTCAGTTCTCTGATGAGCCTAAGAAAAGTTGTTGTTTTTTAATTTGTTTAGCTTTTTTTGTGTTGTGAGGATGAATAATTTAGTATTCACTTTTCACTTGTACCTTCATCTTGGTGAAGGGAAATACAGGAGAAAACTAAAAGCAATATATCTTATAATTTAGAAGGAAGGTTAGAACCAATGACAAGTGATTTGAAAGTTTGGTTATACAGGTTAAATATTCACATTGTCTTTATTTTTTAATAGAGATGCCTAAATGATGCCCAGTTTCAGAACCTGTGGTCACTTCTGCAAGGGTCAGGGTTTAAATACATCATCACTTATTAGATCAGATAAAAATGTCAAGAGGTATATATATCAAGAATTTTGACCATTTTTCTTTGTAGTCTGTTCCTTAGTGATTTGAAAGCACTTCTAAATGAATTGATTTATGCCCCATATGTTTACAATTTCTATGCCTACCACTACTTCTTAAAACTCTCCCTTCCTTCTGGATTTAAATTTCTTTTTTTCTTTCTTTCTTTCTTTCTTTCTTTCTTTCTTTCTTTCTTTCTTTCTTTCTTTCTTTCTTTCTTCTTTTTTATAAGAGGAAGGGTTCTTTCTTTCTTTCTTTTTTTTTTTTTTGGAGACAGAGCCTCACTATATTGCCCTTGGTAGAGAATCATGGCATCACAGCTCACAGCAACCTCCAACTCTTGGGCTCAATCGACTCTCTAGCCTCAGCCTCCCAAGTAGCTGGGACTACAGGCACCTGCCACAATGCCCAGCTATTTTTTGTTTCAGTTCTCACATTTTAGCTTGTCTGGGCTGGGTTGCTGTAACCACTGTGCTATGGGCACTGAGCCTAAATTTCTTCTTATTAAAGTACATTCTCTAGTAGTTCTTTCTGCAATGACTTATGATTAACTTTGCAATTGTGTGGCATTTTCATTTTTAATCATATAATATTTTAGCTGAATAAGGAATTTTGACTGATAATTGTCCCTCAGCAGGTTAAAAACATCCATTGTGTTTTAGTTTACATTGTTACTTTTTAAAACTGCTTAATGACTAATTACTGTTTCATTGTAGGTCATATGTGTTTTCTCTCTGCTTACTTTTATGCTCTGTAGTTTCACTGCCTTATAGGTGGAGTACATACGGGACTATTTGCTTTTTTGCTTGACTATTATACTTGTTATGTCTGGGTTTCCCCTTGGCAAGAGAACTAGAAAGAAAAGCTAAAGAGTTTCATGTACTTTCTTCTCTCAAGTTAAACATTACATATAAATTGGTTTAAATTATGCTGGAGCTATTTGCCAAATGGGACTAAAGTCTCAACGTGGACATCCAATTTTGGAGGCATGGACTGGGTTAAAATTGTTTACCCCACACTCCCATTACTAATACGGACCTGGTGGATAAAATCCTAACATGGACCTGGTGGATAAAGACTAAAAAAATTTAGTCTTGCTTTGCAATAAGACTAAATCATATCTCTAAGAAAGAGTGGAATTTTGGGTGCTTGAAACAAAAAGGTAATCAATTTAAAGTCAGAGAAACATGCTTGAGGCCTGACATCATGATGGTGGGCCTGCAAGGAACACATCTGAACTGAACTCAGTCACACATTGGGTCTGAGTTTGGATGTCTGACTACCCTGCAAGTGTTTGCATTTTATGTCCTGTCCTTCCAAGGGGAACCCAGTTGGCATGGTGAATGGAAATCCAGGATGCTCTAATGCACAGAGAGGCCATGTGGAGAGTTCCTAGATGAGATGTTACATAGAGAAAAAAACCTATAGAGGAACATCGTGGTATTCCAGCAGAGTATCCAGCTGAACGTAGCCACACGAATGATCCACCAACACCAGGCAGAGCAGAAAAACTGCCCAAGTTGAGCTCAGGAAACTCAGAGAATCAGAAGAAATAATAAACTGTTACTGGTTTGACCAGCTAAGTTTTGGGGGGAATTTTTTAGGCCACTAAAGGTAACTGATATAGCCAAGGATCAAAATACTCAAAGTAGACCTAAAACAGGTTCCCAGGAAACAGTGTCAATGATATTCATTTATTTATTCATTCATCCATTCAAAGAAACATTTAACAAATGTCTATATGTGCTGGTCAATAAAAAATTGTAAAGGGCCCAAGAAAAAAAGCTACAAATGCCAAGAAAGCGTGTCCCTATAAATGAGATTTTTTTTTTTTTAATATAAATGTGATTTTGCTTTAGAATTGGCTGTTTACTCCTTTCAGAAGATTTAAAATGTTCTTGATGTGAAGGAAATGACTTCTGACTAATCAATACTGACAACCAAATTTTCCAGCATTTAAATGGAACTGGAAACTATGTTTTTGGGCTAGGATATATCACAATTACCTACATATAGGAACAGATATTTAGGGGCAGTTATTTCAAAATTTAAATTATATATATATATATATATATATATATATTTATTAAATCATAGCTGCGTACATTGATATGATCATGGGGCATCATACACTAGCTTCACAGACCATTTGACACATTTTCATCACAATAGTTAACATAGCCTTCCTGGCATTTTCCCAGTTACCATGCCAAGACATTTACA
>CAUYPK010049171.1:0-19684 GCA_963574355.1 Loris lydekkerianus | reverse complement strand
GGCCAGAGGTTTATCTATTTTATTGATCTTTTCAAAGAACCAACTTTTGGATTTATTGATCTGTTGTATAATTCTTTTGTTTTCAATTTCATTTAATTCTGCTCTGATTTTGGTCATTTCTTTTCTTCTGCTGGGTTTGGGGCTGAAGTGTTCTTCTTTCTCCAGTTGCTTGAGATGTTCCATTAGGTTATTAACTTCCTCTCTTTCCGTTTTCTTGAAGAAGGCTTGGAGTGCTATAAATTTCCCTCTTAGGACTGCCTTTGCAGTATCCCAGAGGTATGACTTTTGAATGAACAGAAATGAAAGCTGTTTTATTTAGAATATTTTATCTTATGACACTATATGAGGATGGTGAGACAGATTTTAACTTCTGTCTTTGAAGAACTTACAAATGCCTTTATTTTTAATAACCATGCTTAGAAAATAGGTGTTATCTTAGCAAAGAGAGGGCCTCCAGGCGTTTCTGTTTTATTTTTTAGAAACTTTAATTTGTTTTGTACCTATTTAAAGATGACGCCATTCATGACTGAGAGTTAGCTATGACTTTTTCTTTCCATTCTCTTGCTCCTTCCTCTATGACATAATTAAAAAAAAAGAGAGATACCCGAATCTTAACATGCATTCTGTCTCTTTTTAATACTACTTGAATTTCTGAAAAGGCATCACATGCTTAAAACTAAACTAGGACAGAAAATATTTTAAGGACAGACCAATAGAGGCTGGGGAATTATTTGCCAGCCCATATTTCATAAATTTTACTTCCTATGATTATAAGTCTCTAATATCTATGTACTTAGGAAGCAGAGGTCTAAAAGTCTATTCAAATAGTTACAAAGCTCAAATTTAAAACAAGTAAGCACACCATTTGAGCTTTTTCCAATCACTGATTTGCAAATATGGAGTATATATGCATTATTTAAACCATGCTTACTATGCAAAATATGTTTGACATGACAATAAAACCAGCAGCTAAGAGTATAGGTAGGACACTAGTGCAGCAGTCATTTTCTAAGCCCTTTACATAAATAATGTAATTTATTCTGTGAAAGCAATTTGAGGCTAGTATCATGATAACTCCTATTAGGGACTGAATGTTTCCCCCCAAAATTCATATGTTGAAATCCTTCCAGTGTGATGGTATTGGCAGAGAAGTGTTTGAGAGATAAGTCATAAGGGTTGAGGCCTAATAAATGGACAAGTGTCCTTATAAAGGAGACCCCAGAGATCTCTAATGGCTTCTTTCCATCAAGGGAGGGAATAGAACACAGTTGGCAATCTGAAAACTAGGAGAGGACCCTCACCAGAACTTGATCATGTTGACTGTCACCTTGATTCAAGACATCTAGCCTCCAGAACTGTGAAAAATAAATTTCTTTAGTTTACAACCACCCAGTCTATAGTACACTTTTATAGCAACCTGAACTGACACAGACAAATTGGCACTGAGAAGTGGAGGTGCTGCTGTAACAAACACAGGGAAATGAGGAAGTGACTTTGGAACTGGGCAATGGGTGGAGGCTGCAAGAGTTTTGAGGTGGACGTTAGGAAAGGCCTAGATCACTATAAATAAACTTCGAAAGTCAATTTTCTGAGAGTTCAGAGAGGAAAAAGAAGAGCTATAAATAAGCTTCTGTTTTCTTAAGGGATATCTAAATAATCAGGAACAGAATGTTGGCACAAATTTAAGACAGTTCTGATGAGATCTCAGAAGGAAATCAGAAACATTATTGGAAACTAAAGGAAACTAAATTGACAAAGAACTTGCCTATTTGTGTTATATTCTCGTATTTTGTGGAAGGTAGAACTTGCAAATCATTAAACTAATTAATAAGCTGAGGCAATTTTTAAGCAAAGTGTTAAAGGTCTGGCTTGGATCCCTTACTACTTACAGTAAAATGCAAGAAGAAAGAAATAATTTGAAGTCAGAATCATTAAGTTAAAAAAAACAAAAAAAACAAAAACAAAAAAACAGAATTTAAAGATTTGGAAAATTTGTAGGTTATTCATGTTGAAAAAATATTAGAAAATGTCTTCAGAAGAGAATACTAATATGGTAAAGAGACTATTTTGATAAGGAGATTATTATGACCTAATCAGTCATCTCAACAAATGCCAGTGTCTATTATTTAAGACAAGGGAAGAATGACTCTCCACCCAAAGTGACTGAGAGATCATCAGGGCTGCCACGCAACCACAGACCCAGAGGGCAAAGGCAGGGATATAGAGTGCAGAGCTAGTTCCTCTCTGGGTCAGGTAGACCAGGATGCCTGAAGCCCATTCTGCAGGGTGGATCCCTGCAGAGACATATGACATGGGCTAAGCCCAGCAGAGGTGTGGAGACACAGCTACCCAGGAAGACAGGGTCACAACCCCAGTCAGCGAGAGCTGTAGAGGAAAGAGCACGGCACCACAGGATACAGAGTTGTTAAAGAGTGTTATTCTTAAATTTCATGTTTAATGGACTTTTCCCTAAGAGGTTTTAGGTTCAGTTGGGATTCATTGCCCCTTTTTTATTTTCCGATTTCTCCCCTTTTGGAATGGAATGTCTATCTTATGCCTGCCCATCATTGTATTGTGAAAGTATACACTGTTGGATTTTGTAGGTTCACAGCTAAAGAGGAAGTTAGCCTCAGAGTAAATTATACCCTGAGATACTCATATCTGTTGTCAATGGTATTTAGATGAGACTTTGGACTTTGGACTTTAGAATTGATGCTGGAAAAGTTAAGACTTTTAGGTTTGTTGAAATGGAATGAATGTACTTTTCACCGAGAGGAGGACATCATATAGGGGGAGATGAAGCACATTATGGAGTGAATAACAAATATTTGTGTTCCATCACAATTCATTGAAATCATGTTCCCCAAAGTGATAGTATTAGTGGTGGGGCCTTAGGACCATTAGGGTGGGTGGATCCCTAATGAATGAGCTTAGTGCCCTTGTAAAAGAGAAGCAGAGAATTCTTTTACTTTCCTTCCAGCATGTCCTGTACAGTGAGAAATTGATAGTCCACAACTTAGATGAGGACTCTCACCATAACTCAACCATGCTGGCACTCTGATCTCAGAATTTTAGCCTCCAGAACTGTGAAACATACATTTCTGTTGTTTATAAGCCACTCAGTCAATCGTGCTTTATTATATAGCAGCCCAAACCAAGAAAGACAACTCATAATCTACAAATAATATAGGTGGAATTCAAAAGGGTCAAAAAAATGTGTTTAATTTACATTAACAAGTATATTCTGGAAATAAAATCCTTTTTGGACACAGATGTTTGGGAAAGTAAATGATCAAATAAGCTTAAATTCAACTTTTTAGGTTTAAATTTCTAGTCCAAACTTCTGTGAATTAATTCTTCAAATTATAGATTACTTTTTGGAATTCCCATCAGATGTTGAAATCTCTTGAATAATTTATTATGGGTCTTTGAATTATTATGAATTCCAGTGTTATTTCTACAAAGTTCGTATTCATTCACTCCTATTCAGGCTATCTTTGCTTGTTTTTTCTAAACTTTTGCAAGAGAAATCAATTTCCATTTGGCACTACTTGATCTTTAGTTTTCTCACCTCAGGTGTTCCCCAGACAGAGCACTATAGCCTCTACATCACAGCTCTTAAAATCACTAGATAACTGGGATGACAGATGGTACTTAAGTACCTAAGAAGAAATGTCAAGCTATTCCATCATTGTCAAAACTGTTGGCAATTGTTGAAGTTGAATCTAGGAGTTTGGGTTGTAGTAAATGCATTAGTTAATTACTCCTTTTACACTCCAGGTTTCAAGCCTACACTCTTGAGTTTGCCCTGTGGTTCTCTCCCCTCATATGTCCTCAGGAATAACTAGGGAATCAGAGGACAGGGGCTGAGGATACAGTGAAGAGAGAGTACAGAGGTATGGGGAAGACAGTTACTCCCTGTCTCTACAGAGGAAGGAGAAAAGCTGTAATAGCAGACATCTTTTACGAAGGAAGACTGTCTGTAAGGACTTCATTTGATATGTAGTATAGAAAAGAAGAATATAGAAAATACTTGCATTAATCAAGTTTTCCTCGTAATCATAGTGTCACGTGTTATAGAGCTACATTTTATGCCTCAGATTTTGTATGATTGAGAAATTATCTTTGTTTTATTCCTTATTATTATAATGGTACATCTGATAGAAATACAGAGACCCTTTAATTTACTGTACAATAGAAACAGATTATTTCTTAGGTAGCAATAGCAACAGTAGTATTAGTACCGACGTTGTTTTAAGGCTAGGCCAATAAACGCATATTCTCTAAAAAGGATTTCTTTCCATTTAGTCCTTGTTAATTCTTTTTTGATTTATGAAAATGCATGATCAGATAAGTCAAAGAAAGATTTTCATGTCCTAGCCTCATAAAGATGCTGGCCTCAGCATGCTAGTCTACCAAAATGAGTCTTTTTAAATTTATTATTATTATTATTATTTTTTTTTTTTTTGAGACAGAGTCTCACTGTGTGGCCCTCGGTAGAGTGCTGTGGCATCCCAGCTCACAGCAACCTCAAACTCTTGGGCTCAAGTGATTCTCTTGTCTCAGCCTCCTAAGTAGCTGGGACTTCAAGAGCCTGCCACAATGCCCACCTCCATACCTCCCCTCTACTAAATGTCCACTGAGTTTTTACTTCCATATGTACACATAGTGTTAATTGATTAGTTCCAACTTGGTATTGAGTATATATGATGTTTGTTTTTTCATTCTTGTGATACTTCACTTGGAAGAATGGTCTCAAATTCCATCCAGGTTGTTGAAAAATATACTGGATTGTGATTTGTATTTATGGGTGACTAGTGCTCCATGCCACATCTTATTAATCCATTTCATTTATCTATGGGCATAAAATGAGTCTTTGTAGCATTACTCAATTAAATGAGTTGAACGCTACACACCAAATAGGTAAGCTGCAATATTGCAATGAGTCTGTAATAGGATGTTGTAAAATAATGTTTCTGCAGAATTTCTTCAGGACTTTCTTTGGTTGATTTTCCCTTAGTTGTTATTTTTTTCCTAACATATTTTCCATTAAGCATTTCTCTTTTCAAATCCAAATACTTTGAAAATTATGTGCTTATCTTTTAATTTAAAATGTTCTCTTTTAATTGGAAAATTAATTATGTAAGCTATAGCTACTAACCAGCATTTAAATCTTTTCTATAAAAATTATGGATGAATTAGAGGGAAAAGACAAATGGGTTATAAATTGTTTTTTTATATTTGTCTTTGTAATAGGTATAAGTAGGTATATAGCTGATCTTTATCTATTTACTCTCTACTTTTATAATAACATTCTAATATTTAAGAAGGAACTAATCTTTGTGAAAATATTGTGTCATTTGTATTTTAATGCTCTTTTCATCCCAACTTCATCTCACCTTTACTTACTGTAGAATACCTCCTTCAGAACCCAGCTTAAGACTCAATTTCTTGTTTTCTAAATACACAGATAATAGTTTATTCTCAGATTTTTACTTGCTAATAAGTTGCTGCAAATTCTATATTTGTTGCTTTAGGAGTTTTTGTATGTTTTTCCAAGAATCCATGTTAATATGGTCATTAAGAACAAATAAAAAGTTTTAAAATTATGTTGTGTCTGCCCCATAGTGCCACACTGTGCCTCAGGAAGTTGAAGTTCAATAACTGTTTCTTAAATAGACAAAATTTATTTTTAGCCAGTAACATGATGGTGAGCATTTTTCTAAATCAATTCACTTCCCCCAAGAAAACAGACTCATCAATCTGAGAGATTTATCCAAATGATAAATATGACAGTTCTATGGAGAAAAACAACACAGTGATTAGTGTCCGCGGAATCCACCCTGAAGCTAAATACTCCTTCTTAGTACTAATCATATCTCTATGATCACAGCAAAGATCAGCTTGGGCCTAGAGATTTTGATCTTCCCGCAGCCCAGAAGTTCATTTAACAGTGCTTGTGCACGCCTGATGGGTGCCCTTGTGCAGCAGCAAAAATATTGAGTCAATTCTTTCAATTCTGTACATCAGCCACAGTCATGGAACTATGGCCTAAGTTTCATTCTTCTTCTTTCTTTTGAACAAAAATAATTCCTTCCACAGGAAGGAGATTTTTACATTCATTTTTTTCTGTATTCCTTGCCACTACCTGCATTAGTGATACTAAGAGATAAAAGGGTAGATTGGGAAGGAATGCAATTACATTGAATTCAAACATAGTTAAAATGTAAATTACTATCATTTTTTATTTTATAGCTACTGATTTTTTCTTCTTCTCTTCAATGATTGCCTCAAAATCAAAAATATATTATGTTTTCATTCTAACTTACTTTTGTTATAATAATTATGATAAGGAACAGAACTATTTATTTTTCTAAATTAGGAAATTAGAAGGCAATAGAATTTACACATCAAATGTGAGAAAGATGTTGAAAACGTTAAATGATCTGGGCTATAATTCAAAAATACATACTTGGACTTCATGTTGTTTTGGTTTGAATACATAAAGGAAGGCAAGTCATTTCTTCTTCTGTATAAATGTGCAAAATATGTATTAAAATACACAGAAATTGTAAGGCACATAAGACCTTTAATGCAAAACAGTCTAAACTATTTGGTGCACTGTGAATTAAGGAATTAGCAGCTCTTTGCCTCCATGGGATATTTTCTAAGTATCCATGAGAAATCAGGCCTGCCATAGGCAGAGGAACCTTTTGGGCTTGAGAAGAGCAAGTAATGATGCCCACCTCTTCTGATGTGGTTGTTAACAATCTGGAGGAAACTCAGACTCACACCTTGGTCCTTCTGACCACTGATACTCTGTGAAAGGTTTTAGTGAATATGCCAGCATGCGAGTTGTGGGGCTGAGATGGAAAAGCAGACAGATCTTTGTTTTTGCTCAGATCCCAAAGTTCTACGTCATAATACTCACATAAACACAGGACATAGATGCTTATCATCTTTTGGGGAATCAAGACAGAAAACCAATTTGCATTAAATTATTGGATGAAAATATTTCAGATTGTATATGAAACCAGCACATTGTAACCCTTCATTGCACTAATGTACACAGCTATGATTTAATAAAATCATTAGTACACTAATATACACTAATGTACACAGCTATGATTTAATAAAAAATAAATTAATTTTAAAAAATTAATTAATTATTGGAAACCAGATACCAAATAAAGTTAACTTAAGTTGCAACTAAGCCTCAGGTCCAAATAAATCCTTACTTGAAGTGATTTTGGCCTCACCAAAGCAGCCTTGCCCTTTTAGAGAGCACTTGCCTTTTCTGAGAAGAAACGATATCCTCCTTATTCTCTATGGTTTCTTTATACGCAATGTCCAGCATCCATGAGATGTTTCATGACATTCAAAGGAAACACAGGAGAAGAAGATTGAACAGATGACCAGATGCAAGAATTTAAAATCATACTTAAATCAACCATCAGGAATATAAAAAGGTGGAAAATTTAAACAGAAATGAAATTTTGAACATTCAGAAAGTTTACAGTAATATAAGACATTAATTATATCACATTTGCAGTAAATTTAATTAGGAATATATTGGAAAATTTTATCAGCAGGCTAGAGAATGGCATAAGAAAGTATTTGTGATTTACTCATCAGGAGAAATGATGCAAACTGGAGCATAGAGAAAAAATAATAAAAGAGGACAGATGATAAGAGATATGCACAATTATATGATTTAATAAGTTGTAAAATTGGACTTCCATGAAAATATGAAAGAAACAAGTAGAACAATATTTGAGAAGACAATTACTGAAATATTTTCAGCATGTTTTCAAAAAACTCAGCAATGGCGGCTCCTGTAGCTCAGCCACAGGTCGTCGGCCACATTCACCTAGGGTGGAAGGCTTGAATCTGGCCTGGGCCTTCTAAGCAATAATGACAACTGCAACCAAAAAATTGCCAGGCATTGTGGTGGGCACTTGTAGTCCCAGCTACTTGGGAGGCCGAGGCAAGAAAATTGTTTAAGCCCTAGAGTTTAAGGTTGCTGTGAGCTGTGATGCCATGGCACTCTACCCAGGGTGACAGCTTGAGATTCTGTCTCAAAAGATAAATAAATAAATAAATAATATAAAAATAAAAAAAGCTCAGCAAAACCCAAACCAAACTAACCAATAAATTTAAAAGTCATCAAAATTAAAATATTTCTTCAAAAGACAACATTAAGAAAGCGGAAAGCCAAATAACAGGCAGGCAGCTAACATTTGCAGTACATATATCTGATCACAACTCATATCCAATGTAGAAATAAATAATTCATGTAAGTAGAAAAAGACCACAACTTGATTAAAAAATCAAAAAAATCAAAGTTAACAGACATAAGAAAGATATGTTCAATAAGCATAAATATGAATGTATGCTCAGCATCATTATTCAACATCATAACACAAATAAAAATTACAAAGAGATAATATTACATACACAATGAATAGAATTAAAAATCGATAATACCCAGTGTTGGAGAGGATGGAGAGCAAATGGAGCTTTCATTCATTCCAAAAGGAGTGTAAAATGATAGGGGTATTTGGGAAATAAGCATTTTTTTTCTAATGTTAAACAACTTCCTAACCTTAACCTGACAAACACCAGCGCTAGGTTTATGCTTAACAGAAATTAGTGAATTTGTCTACAAAAAATGGTTGTACAAAAATATTTCTTAATTATATTATTATATCCAAAAGTCTACTCCAAATCACATCAAAATTGAATGGATAAGAAAATGTGTGATATTCATGTGAGGTAATATTATCACTGATAAAATATCTATTGGCCAAAACATGGATGAACCCTCAAAGTACTTTGAATAAAAGAAGCTACACAAAAGAGAATACACACTGCATAACTTCATTTATATGAAATAATTTATGAGGCTATAAATCAAATAGTACCTAACCCTGGGGATAAGAGGAAGGATTGTGTATTATTAAATGGGAAAGCTCACCTGGGAACCTTCTGAGGCAGGCATTTTTTCTGCCTTTACTGCATGGTTACATGGATACATGCATGTGCTACGATTGACAGAGCAATTTACTAAAGATTCCTGCATTTAACTCAATAAAATATACCTAAATTTCTAAAAGATAAATAATGCTGAGAATCATGGACCTCATTGAAAAGATAGGACAACTAAAAAAACTAAAAATTAATGTTTGAATTTTGATATCTAAGGGAATTAAAGTTGCTCTGATTATTTGGGCTCTTTTTTGGTTCCAAATGAAGCTTAGATTATTTTTTATATATCTGTGAATTACATAGTATGATGCTGGTATTTTGATGGAGATTGCATTGAATCTGTAAATCACTTTGGACAGCATGGGCATTTTTTATGACATAGATTTTGCCAATCCATGAGCAAGGGATATTTTTCCATTTGTTGTGTCATCTGAGATTTCTTTCATCAGTGTTTTTTAGTTCTTGTAGAGATCTTTCACCTCCTTGGTTAAGCATACTCCTTGTGATTTTATTTTCTTTGTAGCTATTGTAAATGGTATTGAGTCCTTGATTTTACTCTCAGGTTGACTGTTATGATTATATAGAAATGCTACTAATTTGTATATATTGCTTTTGTAACCTGAGACTTTTCTGAATTTAGTTATTAGTTCCATGAATGTTTTGGTGAGTCTTTAGGGTTTTCTAAATACAAGATTATATGGTCAGCAAACAATGGCAGTTAGACCTGCACTTTCCCAATTTGAATGCCCTTTCTTTCTCTTGCCTTATTGATCTGGCTAGGACTTCCAAGCTAAATAGAAATGGCAACTGGGCCTCTCATCTAATTCCAGTTCTTAGGAGGAATGCTTTTAAATTTTCCCCATTCAGTCTGATGGATGGGGTAAGTTTTGTGTGGCTTTTACAATTTTGTTTCAGTCTAGCAATCCCACTGGTGAGTTGCTATTCAAAGGAAATGAAGCCATTTTATCAGGACACCTGAACTAGAATGTTTATTATAGCATAATTCACAATTAGAAAGATGTAGAATCAACCTAAGTGTTCTTCAATTCATGAATGAATAAAGAAAAAGTGACACAGGTAGCCTCCAAGGTCTAAACATCCGACTGACATACAACTCATACTTATGAACGGAGGCTATTACGGATAATAGATAAATGCACATAAAAATTCAATTTAAGAAAAAAACCTACAGAATCTATCTTGGAGAATTTGTATCTTTTATAACAATCTTGAAGGATTTGGAGAACACTATCCTAAGTAAAGTATCTTCCCCTCAACCCAGAAATGGATTAACAAGCTGTGATATATGTATACCATGGAATACTATGTATCCATTAAAAAAGATGGAGACTTTACATCTTTTGTATTAACCTGGATGGAGGTGGGGCACATTCTTCTTAGTAATGCATGACAAGAATGGAGAAGCAAGACCCCAATGTACTCAATTCCAATACGAAGGCAGTAGATGATCTGATACAAGGTGGGGGGGGGTGAGGAGTAGGGGAATGAGGAAGTGGGGAGAGGGGAGGAGAAAGGGGGGTGAGGATTATGGTATATCACACACCTCTTGGAGGGTGGGACACAATTATAAGACAGACTTTACCTAACAAATACAATCAGTGTAACCTAATTTTTTGTGCCCTCAATGAATCCCCCCCAAAAAAAGAAAAAAAAAAAAAAAAGAATGAAAAGTATCACATGCACTCCATACTAAATTGAAACTAGTAGATTAATAACCATGTGCTCACATGAGAGAAAAACTCATATTTAAAAGAAAGGAAGGGCTTTGGTAAGTTCCTACACAACCGGTACAAAGCACAGGTATATGGCACATTTCCTGTGTGAAGTACAGAACTACAACTCAGACTTTACCTTATAAATGCAAGCAATGTAACCTAGTTGTATATACCCTCATATTAATCTGAAATTAAAAAAAAAAAAAAAAACAGAACAAGCCTACAGAACCTATCTCATGTGTGCATCTATGGGTGTGTACACACACACACACACACACACACACACACACACCACAGAGTACTACTCATACTCAGCTGTTGGGGGACCATCTCCAAACTACACCATGTGTTCTTTCCCAGTAACTGGTTGGATGAGAGAATGAGGAAAAAATAGCCAAGACACAAGAGAAAGGTTTAAGAAGCTGTCCAGGGGACTTTCCACCTCCAAGCATGAGGACTGACGGAAGCCTTGAACTCTGGGCTAGCTCTGTTTTTATTACACACATCACTGTTTTAATCACCAGTCTAACAGGGGAAGGCTAAACTCTTACATCATAGTTCTTGCTGGGCTTGCATTTTCTAACCAAACTGTTTCTTTAATTAACTACTTTAATTAGACTCATTTACCTCTTACTATTATTACCCTAGATCATTTATGATCTTAGCACAAACAGAGCAGGGGACAGGAAACACAGTCCAGGAACTGGATGTCAAAGCAGACCCCAATCAGACCATGCACACAAATCTCAGGAGTGGCAATTAGGCCCCCCGGGAAGGCTTGTGTGCAGCCAGGCTGACACTTCTGCCTATACTGAGATGACAGAAGAAAGATGTTTTTCGTCTTATTTCCCTGAGAGACTTTTTTCTCTCTTATCGAGGTGCCCTCCCTGTCTCTAGCATGGTCTGCATTCCCTCACTATTTCTTAACTCCCCAAATGCACTCACTGTCTCTGAGAGAGCAGCAAGCCTTGTTTCTCCATGCTCTGTGACCTCTGAGATGAGTCTCCTGTGGGACGGGTGAAGCTCTGACAAAACAGTCTGCTGGAAAATGCCAGGTTTCATTCAGGCTCTTACATTTTGCAATAGATTTTGGGTTTCTCTGACCCACTTCACTCCTGTTTCTGTTCCCTTCTTCCCATCATCTGCAGTCATTTCTTAATTCAATTTTTAACCTACTTATAATAAAGAATTGAAAACTGACTTTAATATTATTAAATCATTATTTCTTATAATGCAAGCACATCAAGATATTACTCTTCTCTTAAGTACCCACATGTCCACCCTCAGCCATAAAAAGAAATAAAATAATGTCATCTATGTCAAGAACCATTATACTAAGTGAAGTATCTCAGGAATGGAAAACCAAACACCGTTATGTTTCTACTAACAAGTGGGCGTTAACAGAGGGGTACACCTGGGCACCAAGTGACATGAAGGACATGAGAAACCAGGAAGTGAGGGGAGGGTAAGGAGAGTGTGGCATAAAAGTTACCTATTGTATACAATGAACACTATGGTGGTGATAGACACACCAAAAGCTCTGGCATAAGCATTATGTACTTGTATCCCCTTAGTTAATATTTTGAAATTAGAAAATAATAAGGGAATTGAGAGTTTTTACAGGGGCTAGGCTTCATGCCTATAATCCTAACACTCTGGGAGGTCAAAGCAGGTGGATTGCCTGAGCTCATGAGTTCGAGATCAGCCTGAGCCAGAGTGAGAGCTTGTCTCTAAAAAATAGCCAGGCATTGTGAGGAGCATCTGTAGTCCCAGCTACTTGGGAGAAGGAGGTAAGAGAATAGCTTGAGCCCAAGAGTTTGAGGTTGCTGTGAGCCATGACACCATGGCACTCTACCGAGGGCAACAAAATGAGACTCTATCTCAAAAAAAAAAAAAAAAAAGATGCGTTTACACAGGATTAGTTGTTGTGCTGCAAATTTGCTAATAATTAAAACAATACATGCACAATAAGCTCAAGAAATATACATTTCATTCTTTGTTGTGATTAACACAGCATCTCCTTTTATGCTTTCAAGTGGGAGGGCAAACTTATTTAAATTACTTTATCATAAATTTTATCATCTGAGCAAAGATTTGTATCAAGGTAAGCATAAGAAACTCCTGACAGTAGCATAATATGGCTAATGGGAACTTTTTTTTAAGACTGAGTCTTATTCTGTTGCCCAGGCTAGAGTGCCATGGCATCACCCAGCTCACAGCAACCTCAAACTCCTGGGTTCTAATGATCCTCCTGCCTCAGCCTCTGAAGTAACTGGGACTATGGGCACCTGCCACGATGCCTGGCTAATTGTTTTCTATTTTTAGTAGAGATGGGGTCTTGCTTATGTTTTGGCTGCTCTGCAACTCCTGAGCTCAAGGGATCCATCTGCCTCAGACTGCCAGAGTGCCAGGATTACATACATGAGCCAGGCACCCATCTACTAATGGGGAGTCTTGAAAAGATATTATGCAAACGTCATAACTTTAGTTACTATTACTTCATATTACAGCACAGTCAGTCATTTAAAACAATAATGTATATTAGAACATCATCATTCACATCATTATCATGAAGTGATCTAACCACAGATAACGATTCAGGATCTCTAGAAAGTCATAAATTAGAAAAATTTATATGCATTATAACTATGTAGGTAATAATTAATCAATCAAAAATGGAAAAAGTCATTACAGGTTGCCCAAGTGATTTTGACTATAGCCTTATAAAAACAATTTATTTCCAACAATTTTAACCATCAGGAATAGAATGCCAAAGAGGCATGTTTCTTAGACTTATAAATAAAACAAAAACCTCAAGATTCTTTCAGTCTTTTAAAACTATGGAACTGCCCTAGACGTCCATTATAATTCCTCATCTCTGTCACGTTTTTCTTAGTTGTATTATCATCAATTTCTATAAGATACTAATTTTAAAAAAACAGTCTTCTCATATTAATTCTAAAGTATTATATAAATATATGACTATACCTAAGACTTTTAGAAATTATAAAAAGTATTTTATCTTCAAGGTTAAAATTTATCATACTATTTTTCACTTGCGAATATTTTTCCTTGTTTTGTCTTGCTCTCCTAAGAACTGAATATATGATACTCATAAAAAAATTCCAATTTGTCAATCCTGCAAAAAATTAATTAATTTTAAATCTAATTTCCATGAATAAAAGACAGAAATAGGACAAAGAGTAGAACACTAAAAAGTTAATTCTTTCAAAAGCTAAAATCCACAGCACAAAATCATCAATTAACTATAACATGCTTCTGGCTTATTCAAGTCTATGGATATCAAATTCATGACAGAAAAATGTCACTAAAGAAATTGAGAAAATTATTTTTAAATAATTTATAATATCTAGAATAAAACCCTTTGTATTCTTTAACGAAGCTCATTTATATTAATGTTGAGACTTTTAAGTAAAAGGGCTATATAAAAAGAAATGTCTTAAAATTGAGATCTCCATATATACATGAATATTTCCTGAACAGATGATAAAAATTATGCTAGATTGACACATTCTAAGTAGCTGTGACATGTCTAATAACGTTGGAGGAACAATTGATGTGTCAGTTATAATCAGGAGACATAATTTTTTAATTTATTCTTTGTTCTCCAGATGCATTTTTAAAATTCAATCATCCTGTTGAAGCCTTTCTTCTCTCGGGTAGCACACAAACCAATACACACATGTGTTTGCATACAACCTTTATGAAACTTCATATTTTTCATAACATAAATTTCAGAATGAAATGATGTTTCAATGGTTGAGGCCCAATAGAATTTCTATTTCTTGGGGAAATACTTCTGATCTGACATTTCATTGTTTGTTTTGGTTTTGGTTTTAAATTTTGTAGTATTTCTCCTTTGTTTTGTTTTTGCTGTAGGTTGTATTGAAATAGCCATAATCACTGATAAGGAGGGAAAGACACTTTCTATCTTCTAACTCAGTATTGAAGATGTTAACAAAAATCCACGATTTCCCCGGGTAACTAAGGCAGAATGCTAGCTAGAATACACGATCCTCATAGCAGAGAACTTTGTTACCCCTGCCACAGAGAAAACCTCATGAACAGAGATAGTGAGCAAAGCAAACTAGACTGAGCACCATAACAGCCCATGTGGGAGTGGCTCTTGAAGAGCTCCAGCTTGCAAGCATCGTTCTTTAAGGGACAGTGACACCTGTGTGCAACTGGAAGTTGTTTTATAACTGCATAACATGGTTATTGCTGTGTATAAAGTGGAGTGTAAACACGTTTACCAATTTCAGAATGAATTATCTTTCATAATAATGTCTTGACTACAGTGCTTACAAGTAGTGCAAATTCACCAGCCAATTAGGGTTTTTCCTATTCTATTTCCTATTCAATTTTACATGTAAATGCAGTTCAGTGGAGATGTCTTTTTGGCTCTAGAACCTTTTTGCTCTGACTGTTCTGAGTTTTATTAATTTATACTTACATAACTATATTCATAAGTAGATAATGTTGATTGTTGTACTCCGCTTCTCAATCGTCAACTCATAAAAACCTGTAATATTGGCTGGAGCAATTAAAACCGGGCACTGTCACAAGGCACAGGTATCAGCCAGCATTTGATTCTGCAGAGCCTTGTTACATTCTAACAAAACATTGTGTTTATTTGTGTTGTTTACTGCAGATCTTTCCTCTCAGAAAGTAATCACCTGAAGGTCAGGGGTTGTGGTATTATGCCCTGTGCTAGTCCAGTCTCCTTAGACAGTCATGTTTTATAACTATTCATTGAAGAAGCTTGTAAAGAATGAGACATTTTTGAAGGATTTTTAGTAAATATTTCTCCAGCGATGACTGGAAGAAGTCCTTACCTGGTCTAGGTCTTTCTGGCTCAGTGTTGCTAAAACAATGATTAATAATTCCAGTTGCTCCCTGCAGCATTAATTCTTGTTTTAGCAAAGAATAATCTTTGTGTTGGACCCTCTTGACATTACTAATAAGAAGACAACAAAAATCAAGGAAAAACTATTTATTGAGAAAGGTCATATCACAATCAACATTCCCCTCTCAATGTGGATCTGCCCTCTGGGCTGGAGCGTCACATGTCAATATCTGACAAATGATCAGATGAGGCATCAGGCGCCTTTCCTAAGGTTCTTAACTCCGTCCACACACACCCAGAATGAAGCTGAAATTAGGGAGTTACTAGTATTCATAAATCGAACAGGAAAAGGCCACTTTCTTTTCATTGTGCATATCCATGAAATTCCATGTCTCTTTATATATTTTTCTTCAATTTATCAGAAATATATTTTTAGATAACTTGTGGGATCACTCTGATTTGAAAACCTAGTAAATTGAAGGACATATCAACATTTTCAAGGTCCAGTTTAGCAAATTGAGAAAAAAAGAAACATTTATGAGTTAGGTGTCATCTATCTACTTGTTTTGATCCTAATATGACAGAATAATAAGACAAACAGCAAACTTGATCTGGAGACCATTGGTCGGGAAAGTAATTTTATTTCTAAAACTTCTGTATACAATTGTATCTTGCTTTAACAAAACCCCCATAAGTAATTATATTTAAGACAAGCTTCTGTTTAAACATATGAGCTCAGACAATTAAGTCCGTGAATCCATCCTAGTAAAAGTTCTACGTAACTCATTGCTGATATCACTAGGGTCACCTGTGAAGTGCTCCCCTTGGAAAGCTCTGCACCAACTCTAGCACCTAGTTCTCCCTTCAAAGCAATTCTGGAGCTCTTTTTCCAGAACGGCCAGCAGAGCTGTTTTCGTACAAGATCTGACAATTAAGTACTTGAACTCATCCTAGAAAGACTGCTACATACCTCCCTGCTGATCACTACTAACACCAGGTGGTGAAGGGGAGTCCCTTGACTGTGGTGATATTCAGCAGTGAGCTACATAGCTCCTTTGCTAGGATGACTTCTAGAATGTAATTATCTGACCCTATGCAATCATGATCAATCACTTAATGCCTCAGTCCATTAGCATTGCTATAATAAAATACATCAGCCTGTATTTTCTTCCATTCTCAAGAATGGAAAAAAAAGTATCCAATGTACTCAGCCCTACTATGAAACTAATTTATAGATTTCATACGAAAGCTATAACTCAATTATAACCTAAGAATATGGGGAAAGGGGAAAGGGAGGAGAGGAGAGGGAGGAGGCTGGGTGGAGGGAGGGTATTTGGTGGGACCACACCCATGGTGCCTCTTACAAAGGTACATGTGAAATTTACTAAATGTGGAATATAAATGTCTTAACACAATAACAAAGAAAACGCCAGGAAGGCTATGATAACCAGTGTGATGAAAATATGTCAAATTATATATAAAACCAGTGTATGGTTCCCCATGGTTGCATTAATGTACAAATCTATGATTTAATTAAAAAATATACATCAACCTGAATAATTTGTAAAACAGCAAACATTTACTGTTTACAGTTTGGAGCCTGGGAAGTTCAAGATCAAAATGCCAGCAGATGTGGCATCTAGTGAGGGCTCATGCTCTGCTTCATAGATTGTGCCTTCTTGCTGTGTCCGCACATGGTGCAAGGAGCAAGGCAGTTCTCTGGGGCCTCTTTCACAAAGCCACTTCTCCCGCTCATTCATAAGGGTTTTTCTCTCCTCACCTAATCATTTCTCAAAGTCCCCATTTAATACTATCACATGGAGGATTAAGTTTCAACATATGAATTTGGGGAAGGACATAAAATTTCAGATCTTTGCACCAAAGGATTACAGAGTTTGGTATGACATGTTTCTTTTCCTATAAATGATTTTTAAAATAAGTCAAGTTAATACATACATCTCATAATGTCAAGCTAATATCAACATCTGCTATGTCAAAATTTATTGACAAGAAAATGTCTCAGATGCATTTCCAATAAACCAGGAGGCTTTATAGTCATGGATTTTTTTTAACTACGCACACAAACAAGTATCCTTTGTAGTTCTAAAATATGCTAACATTTATTCTCCTGTAGAATAAATCATGCACATTATTATGTTTTTAAATATGAGCCCTAATAGCAAAGTTTGACAAGGTGCTTGTTTTTAATATTTCATGGGAGATTTAACTCCAACCTAAAGTGCTATTTACATTTAGTAATACGGTCAATTCTATCACATGCTATTATAGTGGAAATAATTTTGTTGAAATGTGCTAGTGTAAATGGGTTTCAAGATGTTTATTAAATACCTCATAAGCTTCTTGACAGTACTAAAATATAATAGTTTTACAATGTGTAAAAGCGATAATCTACATAACATGATTTAAAATATTTGCAATTAGGGTGAAATCTCACAGAGTTATATACTTCTAATTTAAAATTTCCAACAGTCTAAACTCATTACCTGGCTGCTTCTGGCGTCTGTCCATATTTAATGGAAAACAATATTTTTTAAAGAGATATAACTTACACATATGGAATTCTTGGCATTTTATTATGACTACAAATTCCTTACCATAGAATTGTTAGTACAGTTGCTTATGCCATCTGCAAGGCTAATTTACATCACTATTATGTGTAAGTGGTGTTAGAGGCTGTCATCTACAAAGCTAACACCTAATTCAGTAATGAAGAATTGTAATGGAACAATCCATAAAATTCCAACAGATCTAAAATGTATACTGACTCCTTTTCCAAAAAGTATTTGCATTCATTAAGTATTTAAAGGTATTATATTCATGATCCATAGAATAAGTGTTGAAATTATTTTATTATATGATAAGTTCATATTCTAGAGCTAAAATTAATTACAATTTGGGGTTTACCTTATAAATGCAAGCAACGTTGCTCATCATATGTACTCTTATTTTAATCCAAATTTTTAAAAAATTAAGGAAAATAATCACATCTTGGATTATGGGTGCTAGTTTCCTGTTCCTATAACAAATTACTACAAATCTAGTGGCTTAGGCTTGACACTGCAGCTCTGTGAGTAGGGTGCCAGCCACATGCACCAAGGCTGGCTGGTTTGCGCTGGGCCCAGGCCCCCTAAACAACAATGACAACTGCAACCAAAAATTAGCCAGGCATTGTGGCGGGTGCCTGTAGTCCCAGCTACTTGGGAGGATGAGGCAAAAGACTTGCTTAAGCCCAAGACTTTGAGATTGCTGTGAGCTGTGACACCACACTCTACTGAGGGCGATATAGTGAGACTGTCTCAAAAAAAAAAAAAAAAAAAAAAAACTTGTGGCTTAAAATGACACAAACTTTATTAGTCTCTTAAAGTTCTGGAGGTCAGCAATCCCAAGTGAGTCCTGCAGGACAATCATCAAGGTGTTAGTGGGGCCCATTCCTCCTGCAGGCTCCAGGGAGAATCTATTTCTTGACTCCCCCAGCTTCCTTAGTTTCCACGCCTTTCACCTTAACAGCCAGCAGTTGTGTTATCTCAACCTCTGCTTCCGTGCTTCCTCTCACACTCCTGTCTCCCTTTTTCCCTTACAAGGTCTCCTGTGATCACTTTGGAACCATCAAGATAAACTAGGATCTAATTTCTTCATCTCAAAATGCTTAATCTATTCACAATGGCAAAGTGTGCATTTCTTTTTTCATGCAAGGTAACATATTCCCAAAATCAGGACTTAAGAATATGGACCTCTTGGACATGAGGATGGTGAAGGTGGCTGTTATTCTACCTGCTACACACATAAAAGTGAGTTTTATTAATTTTTTTTTATCATTTTTTATCATTTTCTTTTTTTTATCATTTTTTATCATTTTCTTTTTTTTTATTATTATAGATAAAAATATGCACCATAGATGTGGCCCAACCCATCACCCTCCCTCCCCCCAAACCTCCCCCCTCCCTTCCCCTTCCTTGGTCCTTTCCTCATAGTCTTGAAGTATAGTTGGGTTATAGCCTTCATGTGAAAGCTATAGTTTAGCTTCATAGTAGGGCTGAGTACATTGGATACTTTTTCTTCCATTCCTGGGATA
>CAUYPK010049169.1:0-40300 GCA_963574355.1 Loris lydekkerianus | reverse complement strand
ATAACCCAACTATACCACAAGACTATGAGGAAAGGACCAAGGAAGGGGAAGGGAGGGGGGAGGTTTGGGTGGAGGGAGGGTGATGGGTTGGGCCACATCTATGGTGCATATTTTTATCTATAATAAAAAAAATATATATATTTTGTGTATTGTGTGAGGTAGGGATCAGTTTTATTCTTTTGCATGTGAATATTCAGTTGTCCCAACAAAATTCAATGGAACTGTCTTTTGCCATTGAATTGCTTTGGCACCTTTATAAAAAAAATCAGTTGACCACAAATAGAAGAGTTTATTTCTGGACTCTCAATCCATGAATGAATATTCTATCTCTATGCCAGTACCACACTGTCTTGATTACTATAGCTTTGTAGTAAATTTTGAAATCAGGAAGTGTGAGTCCTAACTTTGTCCTTCTCTTTTAAAGTTGTATGGCTATTCTGGGTCTCTTGAATTTCCATATAAATTTTAATGTTAGCTTGTCAATTTGTGTAAAAAAGGGGGGGGGCAGCAGAGATAGGGATTATATTAAATATGTCAATCAGTTTGGAGAGTATTGCCATCTTAACAATATTAAGTCTTGAGATCCTACTGGATGCAGTGGCTCATGCCTGTAATCTTAGCTCTCTGGAAGGCAGAGGCAAGTGCATAGCTTGAGCTCAGGAGTTCCAGACCAGCCTGAGCAAGAGTGAGACCCTTGTCTCTATTAAAAATAGAAAACACTAACGGGGCATTATCGAGCATACCTGTAGTCCCAACTACTTGGAGGCTGAAGCAAGAGGATGGCTTGAGACCAAGACTTTGAGGTTGCTGTGAGCTATGATGATGCCATGGTACTCCACTTAGAGTGACAGGCACAGTGGCTCACGCCTGTAATCCTAGTGCTCTGGGAGTCCATTGAGGATGGATTGTTTGAGCTCACTAGTTCAAGATCAGCCCAAGCAAAAGTGAGACCCCATCTCTACTAAAAATAGAAAAACTGAGGCAAAAGGATCATTTGAGCCCCCGAGTCAGAGATTGCTGTGAGTTGTGATGCCTTGACACTTTACCCAGGTGACAGTTTGAGATTCTGTCTCAAAAAATAAAAAACTCTTCAGATCCATGAACATGAGATATTTATTCATTTGGATCTTCATTAGTTTCTTCTACTAATTTTTTTTGTAGTCTTTGGTGCACAAATCTTGCATTTCTTTGGTTAAATTTATTCCTAAGTATTTTATTTATCTTCGATATTCTACATGGAAATGTTTTCTTAATTTCATTTTTGGAATGTTGACTACTAGTTGTCTTAGCTCGGGCTCCTATAAGAAAATACTATCAAGTGGGTGGCTTAAACAATAGACATTTATTTCTCACAGTCTTGGAGGCTGGGAAGTCAAAGAACAAGATGCTAGCAGATCCTGTTCTTGGTGAAGGCCCTGTTCCTGGCTTGTAGGTGGCTCACATGACCTCCTCTTTGTGTTTGTGTGCTCTGATTGTGAGAGGGGGAGGGAGAGGGAGGGCCAAGGAGAGAAAGGGTGCAAACACTCTCTGGTCTCTTCCTCTTCTTATGAGAGAACAAATTTCATTGTGAGAGCATCACCCTCATGACCTCATCTAAGCTGAATTACCTCCAAAAATATCACATTAGGGGTTGGGGGGGGGGGGCTGGACTCAACATATTTACTTTGAACAGACATAAATATTTAGTCCATAACACTAGTATATGAAGCTATTCTTGATTATTTAATGTTGTATCATGCATTCTTTCTGAAATTGTTTATTCCAATATTTTAAAAGTATGTTTTTTTAGGATTTTCTACATGTAAGATTATATATTCTACAAACAGCGATAGTTCAAATTCTTCTGTTTTCCTCTGAATACCTTTTATTTGTTCTTATTGCCCAGATGTTCCAGCTGGAACCTCCAGGAAAATATTTCTTTTTGGAAGATGGAAGGGTCAGACATGCATTTCTCCATCACTATGATTGAGGCCACACCATGAAAGATTCAATGACCAGAGAGGGGATTTGTGAAACTGATAGTACCGTGGTTCCACTTTCAGTTTCCCTTGAAGGCATTTTAAAATATATTAGAAAAGATAGTGCTGATGTGTTAGCATCCATTTTACAAAGTATGACACTTTATCAGTGGCAGGTACAGTGTACAGATTTCCAACTGTATTCTATCTGTAAATAATTTGGGGGGCTGGGTGGCTATGCTCGTGTAAAGCTGTGCAGAGTTGAGTTCATTAGGGTAACTACTGCCAAATTTAGCACTTTATCACAATCAAGAAGAGGACAAATCCAACTCTCAGAGCATCAGCCAGTAGTAATAATAATATTAATGGGATGATCCCATGGGGAAATAGACTTGCAAGCAACTGTAACAGACTGCTGCTTAGTTACAAATGCCATTGGCATATGCCTTATCTTTTGTATATTTGTTTATATTGTGTGTGATAATTTTCTGGGGGTGTCCTTTCTCCTCCCCTTGTACTTGAGGGCTGAAAGCTTCTTACTACCTTTGTCCTTAAACACTGGGTGTGGAGCTGTGCACAGACTGTGTGGCTAGTTCACCATAACTCATGTCCGACTGCAGCCAATGACACTGGTGATTGATTTCCAGTGTTGGGCCTGGAAATCTCTCTCATATTCCTTTCTGAATATCTCTCCTAAACTGCATCCCTAGCACCTCAAACAGAATATATAGGAAACTCATCCCCCACTGTCCCTGTTCAAACTGCTCAATCCCCCTATCCCCATTTTCCCACGTTCTCATAATGACACCATTGTCTTTTCCAGTCTCCCAGGTTTATTTAACATTAACACCCTCTCCCTTGCTTCCTTTTAATCCTTAATAAGCCATGTTGATCCACCTGTTCTGCTCCTGACAGATATGTTCACACTCCCCCCACTGCGTTCTCAGGGCTCTCTACCCACACCAAGTGCCCAGACGTTAGGGTTGATCCCATTTATCTATTTCTTCATTGTCCACTTGTTGGAAGACTAACTTTTAAGCATTATCCTGATCCCATCATTTCTCTGCTCATATAACCTCAGTGGCTCTACGTTACTTGTTACCTGTTACATTCAGCCCAAACTCCACAGCAAGCAAAGTTTTCCACGAATTGGACTCAGTATTTCTTTTCCATGAAATTTCTTGCTGGGGGCCAAACCGTAATACCTTCCATTATTGTCCCTTTGCTTTCTTACTTTAGATCTTCGCTAATCTATTGATTCAATTTCGAACGCCCCACCCATCTCAGCGTTTATCCTATTGCTCTCATAACTCGTCTCAAAGACCATCTTCTCTTTGAAACCTTTCCTGATCTCTGCAATTACATTATAGTATACTCTGGTACTTTCAGAACCCCTGTCGCACTTTAGCTAGAGCTTTCTTAGGCATTTGCCACTCTCCATCTTATAAATTAGGTGTTTGTAGATGTGTATATACCCCAACCTCCTATAAACTCTTTGCAAGGAAATAGGTGTTGACTGAGTCCTCGGCAGACTGTTCTGCAGCCAGCAGCTTCACAAGGCCCCAAGATTGGATCCGACCCTCATCATTTCTCACCTGTGCTATTACACTCACCTTTATTTGTCTCCCAGCCTCCCATTCTTCTCTTTGCAGATACTATCCAGAGTCACCTGATTAGGGACTCCCTTTTGTGGCATGGTTTGAGGTCAGCCTATGCGCGGAGGACTCCATCCAGTGCCTGAGCCCTGCCGCCTCTCTCCACACGCAAGCTCACTGACCATCTCCAGCATGCTGTGGCCCTTCTCCACCCCCAGAGTATCTTGATGCCCTGGTAACTCCTTGCTCTTTTCCAAAATATAATCAAATATTTCCACTTTAAAATTTTCCTGAGCATCACTGTATATCCAAGCAAACCCCCTTCCTCTGTGTCACTCACGTAGAGTCCACACACAGCAGACATGCAGGTCCCGAGGCACAGTTCTGCTTGTTTACAAAATTATGTATGTACATGCCTTTCATTCCCAGAGGCTGTGAACTCCCTTAAGAGCAGAGGCTTTCCTTTCATCTTTATAACATCGGCATCTCGTCACTTGGTAGGTTTTCAAAAAATATTTGAATGAATAGAAACAAAATCCAGTAATGCTGGAAACTGATGAGTCAACCACAGCCACTCACACCAAAAATGTCTCTTTACAACTTTCTGCAAATGAAAAATCGGTCTAAACCTGGTCCACATGCAGCATTTCTGCATGACGTAATGCACAGTCTCCTTCTGGGAAGTAGCTCACATTCCTGATGAAATGCTTGAGCAATTTTCTGATACTTCTAAGTGATTAAGAACTTCTGGGGAGTTAGGATTGTCCACCCAATTGACTGACTGATCTAGGAATTTTTAACCAGATTTTTGTTTTTCCTGGTTGTTATTCTTTTTTTGCAGAGAATATAAAATAAAACTTTGACACAGGTTTGTAAACAACTTATCTGAAAAAAACTTTGATTACAGGTTTGTAAACAACGTGTCTGAAAAGTGCTTTAAAAAAAAAAAAAAAAGCACCATTTATCTTAACTATTTCTGAGCCTGCCCTCTTGCGTTCATTCTATCTCTTCACCCCACCTTTTCCTCACGGCCCTTCCTGCCACTAAGAGGAAGCACTTGCTGGATCTGGAAAGATAAATGCTAGGTCTCATGTGAAGGCAGAGAGGGAACAGACAGCATGTGCGGGATGGGAGCCTCATGCGGTTCACATACCAAAGAGGAAACGAGGAGGTAAAGCTCCTAGGAGGAGCTGAGACGGAGCAGTCTGCAGGTTGTGCAGCAGGCACTACCTTGTGGTCTTTCTAAGAAATCTTAACTTACATCTGCACCAAGAGATGAAACTGGCCCTAGCCAGGATCGTCCAAAGATCAGAAAAGTGTACTGCACGTGTGAGACACATTTTAAAAAGAAGAGCATTCCTATCAGGATAGGCTAGGAAATGCTGCAGAAACAAATAGTTTCCAAGTCTCAGCAACTTAGAGCACCCAAGAATTTATTTCTTGCTGACACAACATGTCCAGCCAGAGGGATGAGGTCTTTGCCTCACACAGTCAATCTTTCCATAGTCTTGGAAAGAGAGCAAAGCTTGAAATTTTGATGAATACTAGAAATGTCTACCCTACCTATCAAACAAGGTCAGGGTAGTCACTTCAGATCTTGGAGGATGTTTTAATAGGTGGCAATAGAAAAGAGAGCTAGATTGACTTCCACATGTCTAATTAAAACAAAGGATTTCTGATCTTCAGAATGGCAGTGTGAGGAGTTTGGTTCACCCTTTCTCCTGTGAAACAGCCATTTAACTGGTGAAAATTATTAACAAACAACCATTGAAAGTCCCTGGAAACTGTCCTATAGCAGATGAAGAAACACTTCTTCAAGAAAATCTGCTACATCTCAGTACCACATTAAGAGCTGGTACCATTCGAGCCATGACTGTTCTCATTCCCTTGCCTCCCAACCACCCGTGATAGAAACTTTGTCCAGGAGCACATGGCCAAGCAGATAGGCAGGGGAAGGGGGATGCTTTCCTTTCAACTGCCCCTCCTGCCCCCCAGCTCCTGGTCTAGGGCTATGGTTTCACTCCGGACAGGGTAGGCTGCCAATATATCTCATGCTTTCTACCCCCTATGTTGTTGAAGTGGTATTTTAGGCAAGTGTGGCTATATAGGCTAAGAATTCTGGGGGCCCCAAGTGCCCCCACAAAAGTGGGCTTATAGAATGGGGATTTTATGACAAGAGGGGAAGACCAAGGACTGTCATCTCTCTCCCTCCACCACCCTAACGCACAGTGCCCACTCGCAGAACAGAGGTTTAACTGCAGAACAGGGAATTGTCTCTTTCCCCAGCAGCATGGAGGTTCTATTCAGAGAGAGACTGAGGTTGTTACAGGATGAAGAGCTCAGGTCCCGGCTCAGTGCTTCACACCTGTAACCCCAGCTACTCAGGAAGCTAAGGCAGAAGGATCACTTGAGGCAGGCATTAAAGACCATTTGGGACAACAGAGCAAGACCCTATTTCTTTTAAAGGAAATAGAGAGCTCTATAGTTCTGCCGGAGAAGACTGACTTTATTGGAATATAGCATGAAGCAGTTCATGCTGAAGGTCATTGTCAGAAACAGTGAACATTTTAGTGGTGAGCAATGGGGCCTGGTAGCTTCATGATATAAGCAACAAGTGAGTGGCAGATTGGAAAGAGATAGTCAAGAATCCTCTTCCTGAGATCACACTCACTTTGTGAGGTTTGGAAGAGTGGTATGCACAAGGTTATGACAACCAGAGAGGGTTGCAGGTTGAACTTGGGAATATTCTCTAAGCCACAGAGAATCACAAGTAAAATGCAAAAGATTTACTGGATGACTGAAGAGGCACAAGCTCCAACCAAACACTGGCTCAACAACAAGCTCCTCTGACCTAGGTGACTCCTAGGAAGTCAGGCTTAAAAATGTAATCATTGCCATTTCAAAGCAAATAGCTGAAAAAATTAAAATATATGAATAAGTAAAATATTATAAAATTACTCTCATCCCGGGTGATCTAAATAACAGTGCATTAGCCCAACTCTGTACCCTTTGGGGTACCCAGAAAGAGACCCTCTGAGCTACAAGTCCTTGACTAAATATAGAGCAAATTTTAAACTCCCCGAAATGGGAAAGCAGTTTTGAAATCTCCCCTGACAC
Source organism: Loris lydekkerianus (assembly GCA_963574355.1). Taxonomy (NCBI): domain Eukaryota; kingdom Metazoa; phylum Chordata; class Mammalia; order Primates; family Lorisidae; genus Loris; species Loris lydekkerianus. Next base: position 33,630 of record CAUYPK010049169.1, on the reverse strand, counting down.
ACACTAATCCAGTGGTAAAAGGTAAAAATCTAACTGGCTAAGAGCTTAAGCACAACCTTTGATTAATAGTGGTTTATATTGACTCAGGGCCAACATCTAGAAAGCTAGAGTAAAGGATAAAAATGAGGGGGGAAAAACCTGAGGAGTGATTTCAGAGGCTGAATGCTATAGGGAAAATAGACATCACAGAATTAATCATGAATTAATTTAGAATAAAGTCCCTAAACCAGCAGTTCTCAACCCGTGGATCGCACCCCACAGGAACTGCTCAATACAAGCAGTCCCAAAGTTACAAACATCTGACTTATGTACAACATGCACTTACGAATGGAGGCTATTATAGTAAGTCCCTGAGTTATAAACATCCAGCGGACATGTAACATTTGTAACTCAGACTTACAAACAGAAGCTATTACAGGTAAAAGGTGAATGTGCCTATTCCAACTTACATACAAATCCAACTTAACAAATCTACAAAACCTATCTCGTTTGAAATCCAGGGACTGCATGTAGTAGATTTGAGTCAACAAATGAAATAATCAGTGTGAACTTAAAAATTGATCACTAGAGAGAATGCAATCTAAACAGAAAAAGGAAGAAAAGGGGGCCGGGCACAGTGGCTTACGCCTGTAATCCTAGCACTCTGGGAGAGCGAGATGGGTGGATTGCCTGAGCTCACAGGCTCAAGACCTGAGTCAGAGTGAGACCTCATCTCTAAAAACAGGCATTGTCCTGGGCATCTGTAGTCCCAGCTACTTGGGAGGTTGAGGCAAGAGAATTGCTTAAGTCCAAGAGTTTGAGCTTGCTGTAAGCTGTAATGCCATGGCACTCGAGCGAGAGCTACAAAGGGAGACTCTGTCTTACAATAAATAAATAAATAATAAAAAGGAAAAAAGTCAACAGAGCCTCGAGAAATGTGGGCACCATTAAATACACCAATATTTATACATATGGGGGTAAGTATTGCCAAGACAAAAAAGAATAAGAGGTATAGAAAAAAATAAATAACAGCTGAAAACCTCCCAGATTTGATGAAAAACACTATGCATTCAAGGAATGCAGTGAACTCCAAGTAGGATAAACACAAAGGAATCCAGACATGTTGTACCCAGATATATTATAGTCAAAATGTTTAAGGTAGCACCTGTGGCTCAAGGAGTAGGCGCCGGCCTCATATACCAGGGTGGTGGGTTCAAACTGCAAAAAGAAAAAAAACAAAAAAAAAAGAAAAGAAATATATATAGTTAGGAAGGGAAAGGGAGGGGGGAGGTTTTGGTGGAGGGAGGGTAATGGGTAATGGGTAATGCACATCTATGGTGCATCTCAGAATGGGTACAGGCGATTGCACTAATGTACACAGCTATGATTTAACAATAATAAAAAAAAAATGCCAGTCATTGGACCCAAGAGTGATCCTAATCTGGAATGATTGATGTCAGGATCCTCAATCAAAAAAAAAAAAAAAAAAGAAATATATATAGTTAAAGCCAAAAATGAAAGAGAAACTTTGAAAGAAGCAGAGGATAAACTACTCATTATGTACAAGGAAACCCTAACAAAATTAATAGCAGGTTTCCCATAAAAAACATGGAGACCAGAGGCGCTGTAACAGCATATTCAAAGTGCTGAAAGGAAAAAAGTGTCAACCAAAAATGTTATCTCCAGCAAAGCTATCTTTTGAAAATGAAGTCAACTTTCATACATTACTGGTGGGAATAAAAAAATAGAGCAGCTTTGGGTGGTGCCTGTGGCTCAAAGGAATAGGGCGCAGGTCCCATATGCTGGAGGTGGTGGGTTCAAACCCATCCATGGCCAGAAACGGCAAAAAAAAAAAAAAAAAAAAATAGAGCAACTTTGGAAAACAGTGTGTCAGTTACTCCCCCATTCTAGCATTCCAGCATTCCAGAAACTTCTAGGTTTGTTTATAGCCAACACAAAAACACACATCCACACAAAAACTTGTACATGAATGCACGTAGCCAAAATGTGTAAAAACAACAAAAAAAAATTCAAATGGCCATCAACTTTTGAGTAGATATATGAATATGGCATATTCTCATGATGGAATATTTTTTGGCAATAAAAAGAAATAAGTACTAAAACATGCTGCAACATGGATGAATCTTGAGGACATTATGCTAAGTAAAAGAAGCCAGTGACTCTATGATATGGTTCCCTTTATGTTAAATATCCAGCATAGGCAAATCTGTAGAGACAGAGAGTATATTGCTGGCTACTTGGGCTGGGAGAGGCTGAAAGGAATGGGGAATGATGGTGTATTAGTTTCCTAGGGCTGTTGTTAACTAAGTACCGTATACTGGGTAGCTTAAAACAGAAATTTATTCTCTCATGGTTCAGGAAGCTACAAGTCCAAATTCAAAATGTTGGCAGGGCCATGGTCCCTCCAAAGCCTCTGGAGATATCTTTCCTTGCCTTTTTAGCTTCTGGTAGCCCCAGGAGTTCCTTGGCTTGTGGCAGCCTCACTCCAGTCTCTGCCACTCTATTCCCTTTGTGTCTGTCTGTGTGCGGTTTCACCTGGCATTCTCCTCTCTGTGTCTGTGTCCAACTTTCCTTCTTCTTATATGAGACACTAGCTTTATTGGACTAGGGCCTACCCTAATGACCTAATCTTCATTAAATGGGAAAAAGACTGTAATTTCAAATAAGGTCACGCTCACAGGAACTGGGGAATAAGATTTTAACATATCTTGGAAGATACATTTCAACTCATAGACTCCTAATGAGCACAGGAATTTTCTAGGGGGTGATGAAAATGTTCTAAAATGGATTGTAGTGGTAGTTTCACAACCCTTTGGATAGCCTAAAAAACCACTAAATTGTACATTTTCACCTGAGTAAATTGTATGGCATGTGAGTGACCTTGGGATTGTTTTTTAAAAATGAAAGAAAAAGAAATCTAGAGAATATGTGGCTAGGATCCCTTCTTTAAAAGAAATATCAAAGGAAGATTTTCAGGCTAAAAGGGAATGACAAACGGTAATTTGAATCCACATGAAAAGAGTTCCAATAAAGGTAATTATGTGGGTAATGATAAAAGACACTATAACTTGACCTGGCATGGTGGCTCATGGCTATAATCCTAGCACTGGGCGGCCAAGGTGAGGGGATTGTTTAAACTCAGGAGTTCAAAATCAGCCTGAGTAAAGTGAAACCCTGTCTTTACTAAAAATAGAAATATTAGCTGGGTGTGGCAGTGAGCACCTGTAGTCCTAGCTCCTTGGGAGGCTGAGGGCGAAGGATTGCTTGAACCAAGGAGTTTGAGATGGCTGTGAGTTAGGTCAAGGCCATGGCACTCTAGCCTGTGTAACAGAGTGAGCCGGTCACAAAAAAAAAAAAAAAAAACAAAAAAAAAAAGACTCTATAATTATGTATTTCTCTTTTTCTTTGCTGTTATAAAAAGCAATTATAGAAAAAAGAGGAAACCAGACATGCATTGACTCCCACCTGAAACCAGAAGGGCCCCAGGGCTCCTCCTGAATTTCTGCCCTCACTGGTTCTGTCCAGCTCCCAAGCTGCTTCCTGATCCTGAAATCTCCTGCTCTTGGTTAGGTCTTCTAGGGTATTGGCCTTTGAATCTGGCATTATTCTACCAACACCCACTCCTGAAATGGAGACCAAATAATAATTTTTGAGGCATTTCCAGTTGGTATTGATATCAGTTGAGAAACTGCATATGTTCTTTGCTGAAGGAAAAAAAAAAAACTTATCTAAAAGCTAATCGCAGTTTCTAAATGACAGAAATGTTTGGCTGGAGCTAAAAACTAAAGGTTAAGGATAAAGGTCCATTTTCTTAGATTTAATCCCTTTGGCCTTGGTCCTGCCTTGTGCTGGGGAATTTTTTTCAAAGCAAAGGTTAGCATCTGTCTTAGAACTGACTGGTCCACATGTAATGCAACCTTTTTTAAAAAAATTTTTCTTTTGTAAATGGCATCTACTGATTCCAAACTGTTTTCATTAGCAGCTCTGGGTGTTCGGGGTGGAGAATTACTATTGGCTTTGCCTAAATGGTATCAGCTGTTTTGAGATGCACTATTGCTGTGTTTGATTACTATGGGGACCCATAGTATCTTTCCTCATCCAGAGAGCAAATGAGGTCTGTTTATTGCAGTAAGGGTTTTAAGAGACCACATTCAGCTGTCAGTTTGTGTTCTGGAATCCAGCTGGGATCTGATACGACTCTGTATTCTGATATGGTGTGTTTTGTGTCAGCAGCAGAGGATCTGGATGAGAACTTGGTGATCCAAACACTACCTTCTTACTCTGTGCTCCCAATCCAAGTTGTTTCATGACCTTGAATTGTTGTCACCAGACGGCCATGGGGTATGGATGAGACACATTAGGAGAGAGGTCAGATGGGTTCCTCCACCGTGAGGGGAGCCATCTGCTGTGCAAAACTGGTCATTTCAGAATACAGAGCTAGATGGGAGGGGAGACAGTCCAGCAGGGAGAACTCAGGGCAGCAGCTCTGCTGGCAGATGGGGTGGGGCGGGGATGTAAAATTGGTGTTTGGGCATCTGAAGTCCCTGCTGGAAGTTTAAAGCTGTCAATTCTTCCTAAACCATAAAGGGTGGAGTGAGAGACGGAGTCTGCAGGAAGAGTGAGCTGAGCCTTTTCTAATCCAAGTTGGGAGAATGGAGGGAAGACCTGGGAAGAGAGAGCTGACAGTCAGCTGTGACTGCAGCAGGACCCACCATCACTGTCCTCCTGCAAGGGCCCCCAGCCCAGGAGAGCTCACAGTAGAAAGGAATTGCCTGAGAGTCACAGCTGCCAGGTCTGGCTGGACACCTGACCGGGAAAGAGAGCCAGGGGGGCAGAGACTGGTGAACATCTGATTAAAATGTCATGTTTCCAGATAAAATCTACTTCTCAGTAGTTATTTAAGAGGAGCCATAAATATGCTGCTAAGCATACATTCATACTCAGAAAATCCTGGCTTTACAGGCTGGGCAAGTGGTCTCAGCATAAAATTCCTTTGCAGCAGCTAAGTGATTGAACACTCCTTCCTCGACCCCCAAATGGCAATTGCTTAAAAAAAAAAAAAACAAACTAAAATGTAAAAGAAGAATTAGAAAGCACACATGCAGTGTATCACTTGCTCAAGGAGAATGTTGGAAAGTCTCCTGGACCTTTTTTAGAGAAAGGTAGTTTGCTGGGATAATATTATTATATGACTTATAATACTATTATAAATTTTAACATGTAAATGCATGCTGATTTAGGAGAAACACTTTTGAGGGTATATGTTGTCAATAGTCTTAAATAAAAAAGTGAATAAATAAAGCTATAAGACCATATCTGAGGTCATTTCCCACTTAACCAATCCTTACATTGTAAGTGCTGCCCCCTCCCCACCCCGCCGTGTTGTCATTTACCTCTTTTGCTAAAGACAGAGAGTGAGGCTAGGAAGATGAATTTGGAGCTACAATTTGAACCCTACCCAATTACTTACAAGCTGTGTGATGTCAGGCGAGTTACCCAACCTTTCTGAGACCAGTTTTGTTTGGTTTGGTTTCTTTTGAGGCGGAGTCTGACTCTGTCACCCTGGGTAGAGGTGCCATGGTGTCATAGCTCACAGCAACCTCAATTCTTGGGCTCAAGCAATCCTCCTGAATAACTGGGACTACAGGCGTACACCATCACGCCTGGCTAGTTTTCTATTTTTAGTAGAGAAGGGGACCAAGAGAAGACTCTTAGTCAGTCTGGTCTCAATCTTCTGAGTGCTAGGATTACAGGTGTGTGCCACCATGCCTGACCTGAGCCCAGTTTTTTATTTTTTAGAACATGATAATTTTGTTCCAGAGGGATGCTGTAAGAATCACTTCTGAGGGCAAGGTCATCTTTTATTCCAGAGCTTCTCAAATTTTAACATGCAAATGAACTAGAGGTGCTATTAATCTTATTTACAGAAAGCCAAAGTCAACAGTCCTGACTCTGATCCCTGCTCTCCTGTCCATCCCCTACACCTATCCTGGTGACAACTCACTGCATTCTATTTGTCCCTGAACACCTTCCTGACATCCCACCACAGCTGACCAGCCAACCACCCCCAGCCCCATAGCAGTGGTCTGTTGGCAGGTCTCTCTGGAAAAGTTTTTTGCCCCATTTCTTTCCCTTTCCTTCCTGCTGTCCTTGTCCTGCCCCAGGAGCGTCTACGAGGAACTGCAGGGCCTGTGGTCACAACTTCGTGCAGACGCCTTACCTGCCAAGTCTGGCAGACTGGCCTCAGCCTGTGCAGGATGTTTGAGACCTAGAGTTTTGCCACTTTGTTTGTGTATTGGTTTCCTAGGGATGTCTTAGCAAACTACCACAAACTGGGTGATTAGAACAACAGAAACGTGTGCAGGAGGCCTGCAGACAGAAGTCAAGCCATTGGCAGGGCTGCTTCCTGCTGCAGGCTCTGAGAGACAGTCCACTCCCTGCCTCTGTCCTAGATGCTGCTGGTCTCAGCAGTTCTTGGTGTTCCGTAGGTTGCAGAAACATCACCCCAGTCTCTGCCTCCATTTCCACATGGCCCTCTTCTGTCTCTCTCCGTGTCCTCTTCTGTCTCTTATAAGGACATTTGCATTGGATTTAGGGCCCCATCTTAGCTCCATCTTGACCTTAATTACATCTGCAAAGACACCATTTCCCAGGAAGCTCACATTCTGAGGTTCCAGGTGGACATAAATTAAATAAGGACATTATTCAGCTCACTTGAGGCTGGAAGAACTTTCTGGGAGGAGATTTTGGGGATGAGGGAACCCAGACAGGAAAACCAAAGCAGAGAAGAAAATGAAGTTGTCCACGAGCAGTGAAAGGAGTGGTCCTGACACAGAAACTCAGGAGCCACTGGGGGATCCACGTGACTCGCTGGTGGCTGCAGCAGGGCACTGGCAGTCCCTCGGGCTGCTGTGAGGGAGGGGGTGGGTGGAGCAGGGTAGCACCTGGCAGAGAGCAGCCAGGACGTGCCAGGAGGATCAAAAGGTACTTTGTGGGCCCCACATGTTAGGAGACAGCCTTGTACCTGGAAGTCAGGGGAATTGGGGGTTGACGGACACATTGTCATACTTGGCTACTGAGAAGCTGAGTTGACATTTGGAAAACAAAAAATAAAATGGTTGAGGGATCAGGCATTGGTAATATTTTGTAAATAGCAGGAGAAATCATGGGCCCAGCCTCCCCTGCAAGCCTGATTGCCTGGGGGAAGCTCACAAGTGAGGTCTTGGTGATGAAGGGCTGAGAACTGAGGGCCCCTGAGGCAGGAGGTGGCACTGGGGCTGGTGTGGGGGAGGGTGCTGTGAGGAGAGACACCCCAGAAGCAGGAACAGCCAGCCGTGGGTTTGCAGACAGCTGAAGGAAAGAACACATAGGGGCAAACAAGAGGGGGTGAGGTCTTCTTGACTGGATTCCACAGGCAGGAGGGAGTCTGGAGAAGATTGTGAATTGTGGCGAAGCCGGCTTTGTACTGAGTTACAGTCATCTCAGATTAAGACAGTCCCACTGCTTCATACTTTTAAAAAAATTGCATTAAAGTACACATAATATAAAATTTACCATTTTAGTCATTTTTAAGTGTGTAGTTTGGTGGTAATATGTATATTAATATTGCTGTGGATGTGAGTCATATTCTGATCACATGTGAGGGATGGAGGGCAATGGTGGTGGGGAGGACTCAGCTACAGAAAGAGTCGTGATCCATGAGGAGGTGGCCTGGAGTCTTGGATAAGGGGGAGAAAAAGTTGACCCCCACTTTCCAGCTTGTGATGAAAGGCGCTGAGCTTCTCCAGAGGTGTGGACTCCCTGGAACACTGGAAAGCAGAGTGGAGATATTGCTCATGGGCAAAGGAGCCCTAACTTCTGCTTTCTCCTCTCAGGATATAGTCCTACTAATGCCTAATTTGCTATGAAAGCTGGAGGAGCTGGGCACGCTGGTGCACACCCACAGTCCTGGTTACTTGGGAGGCTGAAATGGGAGGGTTGCTTAAGCTCAGGAGTTCAAGACCAGCCTGGGAAACATAATAAAACCTTGTCTCTATTAAAAAAAAAAAAGAAAAGAAAAGAAAAAAAGAAAGAAAGAAAGAAAGAAAAGAAAGAAAGCCAGAGGAAAGCCCTTGATGTAGATAACCAGTCTCTGATACAAAATACCCAGATTTCTTTGATTTTTTTTTTTTTTTTACTATACTAAAATACTACAGTAAACTGAGAAAATACTTTAGTACAAGTTTCTTTCAAATTCATGGAGCACACTTATACTAAACATAATTTGTTATGTATCAGAAATTCACATTTAATGGAGTGTGTCCTGTATTTTTATTTGGCAGCTATATTCTGATGAGACTTTGATATCTGGGCTAATAAAATCCAGTCACTAATCCGTGGGAAGCACACTCCAGCTCATTCATCCGCACGTGGTCAGCCCATCTCAAGTTCCCTACTCTGCTCTGCCACAGCCGCTTCCGTGGCGGAGCACCCCTGCTCCCACGTCTTCCCTAGGCTGCATGGAGTTCAGGGAAGGCCTCTTTTTCCCTTCAAAGCTATGCACTCGTACCTAGTTTTGCATAAAAAGAAGTGAGTAATTGTTCATAGAGGAAGATGCAGTCGAACCTGGTACCCACTAGAGATCATCGCCTCTGCTCTACAGCGCCATCTAGGGAGAGGCCAGGACAAATGTTGTGAGGATTGTAGGGCCGGGGGTGCTACAGAGCATCTTCCCTGAGAGCCAAGGATAAGGAGGCCCTTGGGAAACTGGGGTGCCCTGCTCTTCTGGTACAGCTTACAGGCAGAAATGCCTGCGGCTTCTCACTGCACAAGGGAAACAACAACCAAAAATGCAGCCAGAATTAAAACCACCATTTCACAAATACATCATTAAAGTAAGCTGTGACCTAAATATTTGTTGTGGTGTTCTTAAGAGTTTTTCAAGCTATTGAAAAGGATGGAAAAAGTGAAACACCAAACAACCAACAAAAAAGAAGAAAAGAAAAAAGTCCAGGGCAAGGAATGTTGTTGGATGATTCTTCTACAGGAGCTACGTGGCAATTTTTATTTTTTAAAATAGAAGCTTTTGTGTGGGAGGAAAACTGCAGAACTGGACTCTAATTATCATTAGAGCAGGATATTGACAGTTTAAAGGGTGTCTGGTGGATGAAGGTGTCTATAGCTCAAATGAATGTGCTTTTGAAATGAAAGGCAGCTAATGGGAAACATGGATGTTGAAAGATGAAATTAAATTCAGTGCAAAGAAGAGGTACCCTCACATATGGTCACATATGGATCCTCATATGCAAGGAAAACCTCCTCCCCTCTTGGGTGGTTCTTCATACTCTGGGAGGGCCTGTCAGCTGCACAGAGCTGGCCATGGGAACATTGATGAGATGATAGGGGATGCTTACAGGGGTCCTCAAACTATGGCCTGTGGGCCACATGAGGCGGTGTGATTGTATTTGTTTCTGTTTTGTTTTTTTACTTCAAAGTAAGATGTGGAGTGTGCATAGGAATTTGTTCATAGTTGTTTTTTATTAACTATAGTCCAGCCCTCCAACGGTCTGAGGGACAGTGAACTGGCCCCCTGTTTAAAAAGTCTGAGGACCCCTGCTGGGGCATGTGTCATTGGACTATCCTTTTACCACTTATTGTCTTTGACTGGTAGAAGTAACTTAACCTGCCTTGTCAATTTTTATAGACTTCAAAGGGCTACTAATAAAATCTGAACTCATAGAACACAGTTTTCCAGGGAACACTTTGTGTTGGTGGTTAATATTTTACTAACCTAAAAAGTGGCAGCAAAGATGTGTCCTCCACTAAATTCTTATTCAGGAATTCTCTTTCTCTCACTCTTTCTCTTGGTCTTAAAAAAACAAGATTGCGTGGGTTGTTTCCTTCATATTAACTATGAGATACACTTTAAGATAAAACCCAGCTATGTCTTTCTGGCTGAAGCATTATGGTCTCAGGTATCCAGAAAGCCCCACGCAGAGTCTTGCTTCTGTCAATGGACTTGCGATTGTGAAAGCTGCCACTAGGCGGCCCCGTGAGCTGTAGTGGTTTGTAGGTAGGAAACAGATGGCCCATCTCTCTCCAGTCAGGACTATTTATGGTCCTAGGTAAGTATGTGAACTCATCAGCGATGCTTATTTTTCCAAAAACACCACGTTGATACTGATATTTATATAAGCACGGACAATAAATGTTACCTGATTTTATGTACTGTTTATTGATTAAATAATATCTGTAGAAGTAAGGGTTAAAGAATTTTTGTACGTTGGCTCGATACCTTCAAAATGTGTAATATGAACTCTGCTTTTCCATATTCTGTTTTAAGAAGAATATATTTTACTCCTCAATTGCATGGTGAATATTTGAAAGCCCACCGTAAACAGTCACATTCTTGCTTGGGGCTTGGTCGGAAGCTCTTACACCTGTTTGCAACTCACCATGGAAAATGCTTAATCCCAAGCTCTTCTTTATCTCTGCAAGTCCCTTTTCTCTTTTCTCTTTTCTCTTTTTGACAGGGACTTTGCCATTGAATTCTGTATTCTGGAGAACTTCTTTTTTAGATCATGCAAGAGCATTTGTAGTCAAGGTGTGCAGAAAACAATGTCTCCGGTCCTCACTGTATATAACATGGTTTCTTTTTAGTCCTTACTTTTTCCTCCTTTTAAAATGTTGATGTATTTAAATCAATAGGGTGTGATGGTTAATAGCCTGACTCTGCAGTCAGGTGCTCTTGAACTTGAATGATTGTTCTAATACTAAGTACTCTTATCTTTTCTAAGCCTCACCTATGTTTCCTCATCTATTAAAAAGGGAAATTAAAGTATCTAATTTCATAGAGTTGTTGTAAAGATCAAATGAGAATGCTTACACTAGGTGGTCACATTATAATGACTCAGTTTATTTGGCTACTATTTGGCTATTATTTTGTTCATTTTATTTATACCCTATTTCCTTATGCAATACATTGCAGCTTACTTATAAAAATATCTACCTTTAAAATAATCAGAGAAAGGCTCGGCGCCCATAGCACAGTGGTTACCATGCCAGCCACATACACTGAGGCTGGTGGGGGCTGATGGGTTCGAACCTGGCCTGGGCCAGCTAAATAACAATGACAACTGTAACAAAAAGTAGCCAGGCATTGTGGTGGGTGCCTGTAGTCCCAGCTGCTTGGAAGGCTGAGGTAAGAGAATCATTTGATCCCAGGAGTTTGAGGTTGCTGTGAGCTGTGATGTCACGCACTCTACTGAGAGCAACATGGTGAGACTCTGTCTCAAAAAGAAATAATAATAATCAGATTTAAAAAATTGAATTAAGATAAAAGAATGATGCTGGGGCCAAAGGATCAAACACAAGATTTCTAGGACACAGGCACTCATAAACTTCTGCTGAGTTACTTAGACTTAGACACATAATTGTTTTCAAGCTTCCCACTAGCTAAAGTGAAAAGAGAATCAGGTTCACTTATATGATACCTCTATACCAGTGGTTCTCAACCTTCCTAATGCTGCGGCCCTTTAATACAGTTCCTGTGGGTCGTGACTCACAGGTTGAGAACCATTGCTCTAGACCACAAGGCAAAACCTACCAAGCTTTCAGTAAAGCATAATTGTTTTTGGTTCTTAACTCTGAAAAAGATGTATTTCTGATGTGGGGCATCATACAGCAGGAGGCCAGTCTGACTTTCATACATACCCAAGAATACCAGGCATCATACAGTGGGAGGCCAGTCTGACTTTCATACATACCCAAGAATACCAGGCATCATACAGCGGGAGGCCAGTCTGACTTTCATACATACCCAAGAATACCAGGAAAGTGCTGTTGCTTTTGGTTTTGGAGTTACAAATCAATTTTAGCAAGTAGGTAAAGTTGCTAATATAAAATTTGTGAGTAATGAGAATTGCCTAGCTTTCTTGGTCACTTTGAGGGGGAACATAAGCTTCAGGCATGTGGGCAGGTAGGAGAGAAGTAGATGGAGACAAGGATTACGTTCACCATCCTTTACTGAGAATCATGCTGGGAACTTGGTATTTCGCTAGGGCTTATCCGTAAGCACCAGGGAAGGGAAATATTTAGACACAAGAAGAACCTCTTATTTTGCCTCAGTGTATCCCATTTTGCAAATAAGGATTCAAGACCATGAGAGAGAAGAGTTTAGAGTGGGACAGAAAAGGGCAATTCATTTAGTTCAACTATCTGTCAGAAGTCCGAAGGTCCCCCCCCCCCCCCATCCTGGTCCTGTGGTCCCAGGGGTAAACACCCTTAGGATACAAATGGGAATTCCAAATGTGCTTCAGCCCAGCTCCAGTTTCTGGTCTGTCTGCAACCACTGAATCCTACTGATGGTTTGTGTTCTCTGCTGTTTCTAACGCTCGTGTCTGGGCAGGGAGCTGGGGGTGGGAGGTCTGAATCACTGTGAGGTACACACAGGAAGTTTCTAAGGGCCTAAGATGGGCTGGCTGTAGCGAGGGATAATGCTCTGGCTCTGTGCCATTGAAGAAATTTCTTTCTTAATGTTTGTTTTTCAGCTTAGCCTTGGATGCACCTGTCTAGTTGGTGTTACTGAACTAACTGCATCTAGCATTTCCGTCCTTCTGTATTTGTTTGAATATAAAACCTATTTTACAGGGAGTTGGGGGCAGATTTTTTTAAAGATGCCTTGGAAAGGTTTTTGGGTGGTGATTGGGGGGGGCACTGGCTTTTCTTGAAAGTCTTCAGCACCCCAGCGAGAGCACGGGGACCATCCTGCTAAGCCAGGTCCAGGGTGCTTGTCTTGGATTCCAGGCACTCTGCAAACATCTGGGCATTGGCTCTAGGCTGGCTGACATAGCATAGACTTTGTAAAAATAAACAATGTAATATTAAGCCTCAGGGAGATTAGCACACAATAACGTGGCTTGCTTAAGGAAGTTATTAAGGGGGGGAAGGAATGGGAAAATTCTGTGAATTTTGTGAAAAGGAGTCTGAATCAAAACAATTCCAACATTTTCCACTGAGTAGTATTTTTATTTAATTTTGCTGCGGAGTCAGGCGGCACTTAATGACAGGACTGCATGCTGATAACTGTGTCAGGGGATTCTGTCATTGCATGAACATCACAGAGTGAACATGCATAAACCTAGATGAGATAGCCTACTGCATGCCCAGGCTATGTGGTACAGCCGATTGCTCCCAGGTCACACACCAGTGCAGCACATCCTTGTACTGTTACAGGGTCAGAATCTTATGAGATCACTGGCGTGCAGGGTCCATAGTTGACTGGAATGCCATTTTGAGGCATATGACTATAATTGCTTCCAGTTGAACGGGAGGTCCACAATCTAAGTTAGTTCTAGGCCTTTCCCTTTGGAAATTCTGAAAAGTGGGAGACATATGCTTAGGTGGACTTGCATGTTATACTTAAAAAATTTTTGTAAATTTGCCTTTCCATGGTCTGCACATCTGTCCCTATTTTTGCCATAAAGACTGGAAACTTGAGTGTAAAAACAGTATTCTTTTCAGAAATCACATACTTACACCTCAAATAGGGCCTGGCAGAGAGCAGAAGCTTCATAAATACATGCCTGCTTAATGAATGAATGCGGGAACAAAGGTTACAGCAGTGTGTTTCTTGAAAGCACCTAATTAGAAATTATCCATCTACACAGATGTTTCTTTACTCACAATGGGATCGCATCCTGATAAATCCACCATAAGTTGAATATTGTAAGTTGGAAATGCAATGCAATTAATCTACCCAACCTACCACACATCATAGCTTAGCCTAGCCTTGAACATGCTCAGAACACTTGCCTGGGTCTACAGTTGGGCAAAATGATCTATCAGGAAGCCTATTTTATAATAAAGTATTGAATATCTCATGTATAATATATTAAATACTAACCTGACAATGAAACACTGAGTGGCTGGATGGTTTCCACTGGAGGTGGATTGTCAGGAAATTGCAAGTTGAACCATTGTAAGACAGGGACCGACTGTACCAGCAAACATTTTCTTCAGAGGGCTGGATAGTAAGTGTTCTAGGCTTGGTAGACCACGCAGGCTCCAGTGCATCAGCCAACGCTACCATTTTAGGTGCAAAAGTGGACAACATGAAAGGGTGTGGCTGAGTTGGGATACAGCTTTGTTTATGAAAACAGGCAGCTGGCTGGATCTGGCCCATCGGTTGCAGTTTATCCTGATCTACCCAAGGACTCACGCCGGCTTCATACAAATGTCAGGTATCATTGTGATAAAAGGCAGAGATTTCAGGAACCTGTGAGTAGCAGAGACCGTGCTCTGTATTCACCAGATTCTGTTTCACTTTCACACGGGAAGGCCACATTGCCTACCCTCCCTTGTGCTCAGCTGGAACCTTGTGACTAGTTCTGGCCAATGAACTGTCAAGAGCAAAGCCCACCTTGTCTAGATCTGGCCCACCCCTGAGCACTGCTCTCTTCCCTCCCTTGCAGACTGTGTGTAAATAATCTAGTGGGGGATTCCAGGCCTCTTGACATTAGTGGTGCCACTCGCTAGAGCGAGGCTGATAACCATGGGGGGTGGGGGGGTGGAGGAGTCTTCCTACTGGACTGTGAAAGAAAACGTAAGACAAACCTGTGTTGTTAAGGCACTGGAGTTCGGAAGTTGTTACCTTGTCTTCCCTGCTGATACGATGTCTGGGCTCAAATCTGGATAAAGGAAAGACATTGAAAAGTTAGGAAGAGCTCAGAGCAGTTCTCTTCAGGCCCAACCACCTCCTGCAGTTTTTGACTAGGGAGAAGGGGAATGAGGAGATTTTGGTGCTTATGCTCTTTTGGAAAGTGTGTATAGAAAGTGTACTGTAGTTTGGGTCTGAGAAACAGGGACCTTGAAGAGGGAGCCTCGGGGTAGGGTGGGAAAACAGAAATGTGGAGACAGGAATAAAGCAACATTTTAAAGACGTTACACTTGAACCACACCCATACCCAGGTCCAGGATTTGCCCTGGCGCCTTTGCTATAATGGTTCATCTCTGTTACTGGTTAATATGGGTTTCTTTGAGCCAGCCTAGACCCTCCCTCCCCTCATTTCTCCCTCTCTTTGGGTGTATAAAGTAAAAATTAATAGCATCCCTAATAAACCAATACCAAAACCTTAGCAAAATGAAGCTGATTTCTTAATTGTGTCCATCTCATTCAATGTGCGTTTGTAAGGGGCATGGAGAAGTGGGCTCTGCTCCACACAGCCTCCTGTCATCTCAAGCCTCCCCCTTCTCTTAGTCCTCACTGTCCCCTTCTGTCAGCTGAGAAATGGGCTAAGAAAGAGTGGAATGGGATTGCAGAGGAGGATCTGAAGGCCGGGATTGGTTTTGCCACGCGTCACTTCAGCCTGGATTCCTCACTCAGAACTCAGGCCCACCTGACTGCAAGGGACGCTGGGTATAGCATGACCTATGAGCTCAGCAGGAAAATAAATCAGATTGATGCAGCCCTAGCCATCTGTATCTTAGGGGAAATACTATGAGATCCCAACAACTGACTTTACAAGTAACTTTTTGAAACCTACTTGTCCTTGAACTGAGGCCTTACCCTTTTTTTTTTTTTCTGGTGTGTATTTTTTTTTTTTTTAATAACTGTAAACCTACAGTTATTATGCCGCCTTGTCTGGAAGAGCCACAGACAGAATCAAATGCACGTGAGAGAATGAGATTTCTGACAGCTGAATGTTTCTCCACAGGAAGCCAACAGGCGGGGGACCAAAACCCAAAGCATTTATTACTTTCCCTGTGGAGGGCTCCATGGTCTCTTACCCTTTCTGCCCCTCTGCCTTTCCCTGCCTAGTCCTGGCCTTCTCAACAGCAGGGCCCTGCCCACTGGGAAGAATTTGGGTGGGTACTGGCATAGACCCTGCCAACCTCCCAGCAGCAGGCTGCTGATTCTGCATAGGAACAGAATCCTGCTAAACTGAACCATCTCTTGTAACACACAACAATTTTGATGTGCTAAAAAATGAAATTCTTGTTACCTAGAGGAGAAGAGAGAGGAATGAGATGGTGACAGGGACAAAAATCCCCGTCTTCCTACATAATACCACCATATCATATGGCCTCTGGGAACATACAAATAGAGTCCTAAGAAAATAATTTTCTGAGAAGAGAGGCAGCCTTGTCCGACCAAATATTCTTGTTCCTTTTATGGAGGGTGTTGAGGGGGCTGGGCTGGCAGACACTGTTTGGTAAGTTATACCTTATCTCTGTTCCACTGTTGGCACAGGGGCTTTCCTAAGCATCTTAGGGGAGGGAGTGTTATGGAAAAGTTGTAACAAAGAGCCGGAGAGAATCTCTAGCTGTCCCCCTCCCCCTTGCACAGTGCCATCTTCAGCAAGCACAGGCGAGAATCTGTGTTTCTAGTGGCAAGAGGTGGGGGTGGGGCACAGCCAGCTTTTCCTCCATCCATCGGGCTACCTTCATTAGCTTATCCTTGCACTCACCCCCAATCGAAATGTCTCCTTTCCTTCAACCTCTTAACATTTGTGTGTGTGGATGTGTTGTAGTGCCCACCCAAAGGCAGAGCTGTAATCCTGGAATTCCCAAGGGTGGGGCCCATTTACATTCCCAGTAGCAGCCCTGGATCCTGCAGGGGTGTGCGTATGACACTGTGCAGGACAGCAGCCAGAGCTCAGCTGGGTCTAGGACTTTTAGGTCACCCCAACTAAGGCCTAAGCTGTTACCTTCCCTGGACCTAAGGTTATAGGGGTTTTTGCCCATATGTAGAATTGAATGGACCATAAGTTTCTGCGCATCAGTTTGGGATTGATCAGGGGATCAGGGTTGCTCAGAGTGCCCTGGGATAATGGACTAACCATGGGGACTGCCCTGTATGTGATTGCTGGAGCCGAGGAGCATGGGAAGGCTGTTGCCTCTGCACACTACCTATCTGGTGCAGGTCACTAGGGGTCAGCAGAACTGGCAGTCAGGGAGAAAAGCTGTGTGTGAAGCAGGGTGGAACAAAGACACGTGGGAACCTCCAAAGGTTCCAAAGAGCCCATGAAAGCAAAGTGTATCCAGGAGTAAGTGGCCTCTGCCATCATCTTGACAGTGCAGGTGACTTGGAGAAGACGCTGGCACACTGTGCCACAAACCTGCACCTGCCGTGTCTCTACCCCAAGACATGATAGATAAGCTGAACCAGGATTTGGAGGGGCTGAAGGAGAGGATCCAAGCAGGGCCTGGGTGAGCTGAGGGCGCCGGTGAGGTTGACCAGAAGATCAGCCACACTGTTTGTGAGCAGAAGCAGACTTCTGCCCTGCAGAGCCTGGCAGCTGCTGTTTCCCTTCTGCCTCCCAAATCGCATTCATATTTCTTCTGTGGCCAGCCCTAACCCAAACTGAAATGTGGAGGGGAGTTCTGGGAAATGTTGCCCAAGCTTAGCCAAGTTAGCGCAGTGCTGGGTCACACATGCCGTTCCTCAATTGCATTACTAACACTCGCTGTAGCTGTAGGTGTTTGTGCCAACAAACAGCCTTCGGAAAGATCCTTTTTAGTGAAACCGAGAAGTTTGGGTTTATAGGAAAAGATAAAGTAACTTGACTTTTCATGTCAATACTTTGTGGCCAGTGAATTGTGTTTTTTCTTTTGTTGAAGAAAGAAGAAGAAAGAGGACAAAGATTGTAGTAGAAATGATGATTTCTGTTGAATCATGAATTGGATTTAGAAGCTTACTTTCTATGCTGAGACTGTAGAAATCTAGGTGGCTTTAGCCCAGCAGTTAAATAGTCAAGAGTTTGCAATACATGGGGCGGGAGGGCAGTGCCAAGGCACTGGGTGAGTCCCCACTAGTGCCTAGAGTCTTCAGAGAAGCTGGAAATTGATTAAAAGAAGCTGGGAAACCAATTTTTTTTAACATGAAATCTTAATAAGTAAATGGTCATTTTTACAAATATTCCAGATGTATGTGAAAAAGTTTTATTTTGAATGCACCAAAATATCTTCGTAAGTCAAATTTGCTGATAATGCTTGAATTGTCTAAATCTTCCCCAAATATTTGTTCTTTCAGTTACGAGGAGAGGTATGTTAAAATCTCCCATATGAGGAACATTTGTCTATTTCTCCATTTCAGTCTGTGAAATTTTGCTCTATTTAGTCCATTTTAAGTTGCACACAAACTTCATAGACACCTTGCATTGTTTGCCTGTGTTGTTGGCTGTATAAAACTTTAAAACTCTCATGTCTTTCTGAATCTTTTTGTCTCTTGATATTTTCTTCTATCTCTAATTATGTTTTCCCCTGAAATTTTAGTTATATATTAATAGAAAGACTTTAGCTTCCTTTGGATTAGCGTTGGCGTGGCCCATGTTATCCATCTTTTTACTTGTCATCTGTCTATGGAAGTGTCTTATCGACTTACGCTTATTTGGGGGCTATGCTGGACATACACTTGCAGTCAAATGCTCTGCCTCTGAGCTATACCCGCCAGGACGCATATTTGAAAAAATAATTTGAGGGTGAAGGTGTTATCTTCCAAACTGTAAAAGGGAAGATACCTTCTCCTCTGCCAGGTGCCTGGGGGGTCGTCAATTTCTGAGATTATGATGATTCCAAGCACAGCTGCAGCCCTCTAAGGCCTGCCCTGTGGATCTCAAGGCAGAGCCAGGGGGCTTAAGAGACATTTTCACTCTTGCCAGCCCTTAAATCTCAATCCCTGGTACCCTAGCTCTGTGATGTTAAAAGGAGCTGCTTAATCATCAACTTTTCCTTCCAGAATAGGCAGAAACCCCAGAAAAAAGAACCCCAAATGCTGGGCTCAACTCCTTATGCACTATCTTCCCCTATATTCTGGCTCAGCAATTATTTGCTATTTCATCAGCCTTTTAATACTTTCAAACATATTTTAAAAAAATTGTCTATCATTTCTTACTGCTCTTAGTGGGAGAGTTTATCCAGATTTCTTAGTTATCCTTTACCAGAAGCAGAAGTGCCTTGTTTATTTTCTATGGAAAAATTCCTTTCTCTGCCATAGTTGATGGGCATTTTCTTTATAATGCAATGATTTTAGTTTGTTTGATTTTGAGACAGAGTCTCACTCTGTTGCTCTGGGTTGAGTGCCATGGTGTCATCATAGCTCACAGTAACCTCAAACTCTTGGGCTCAAGAGACCTTAGCCTCCTGAATAGTTGGGACTGCAGGTGCCGACTGGGACACTGGCTATTTTTTTAATTTTAGTAGAGATGGGGGTCTTGCTCTTGCTCAGCCTGGTCTTGAACTCCTGAGCTTAAACAATCCTCCTTCCTTGGCCTCCTGGAGTATTAGGATTACAGCTGTGAGTCACTGAGCACGGCTATAATGTAATGCTTGAGATGCTTCAAAGGTAATGGTTGTGAGACACTGAAATTTTACTTCCTAATTTTTCTTTTTTGAGACAGAGTCTCACTATGTTGCCCTTGGTAGAGTGCTATGGTGTCACAGCTCACAGCAACCTCAAACTCTTGGGCTTAAGCGATTCTCTTGCCTCAGCCTCCCAAGTAGCTAGGACTACAGGTGCCCACCACAATGCCCAGCTATTTTTTTTTGTTTGTTTGTTTTTGTTGTTGTAGTTGTCATTATTGTTTCACAGGCCTGGGCCAGGTTCGAACCCACCAGCCCCAGTGTATGTGGCCAGTACCCTAGTTGCTGAACTACAGGTGCCGAGCCTATGTCATAATTTTTAGCAGCCCATGTATGGTAATCCTGGACCTCGGGGTAGTTTTTAAAACAGAGAGAGGTGATTGTGCAAAAGTTGGAAATACTGTGCTACAAAGAACTCTTAATCATATATTTTATATTTTATTTAATCTCTCTTGTTTATAAAAACCTTCTGTAGTTTATAGATTTTTGGATATCACAGTAGATACTTGAAATATTAAATTTTTTATTATGGATAATACATTAATGAACCTTAATTTTAAGCAAAATGTCAGCTAGACAGGAGGAAATAGCTCAAGAGATCTATTGTACATTATGCTAAGTTAGTAACAATGTATTATATATTTAAAAATTGCTAACAGGGAAGATTTTAAGTGCTCTCACCACAAAGCAATGAGTATTGTAATACAAATACTAAACAACTTGACTTAGTCATTCCACAATGTATACCTATATCAAAACATCATATTTTAGGGCAGCACCTGTGGCTCAAAGGAGTAGGGCACTGGCCAGAGGTGTTGGGTTCAAACCCAGCCCCGGGCAAAAAAAAAAAAAAGGCCAAAAAAATCATATTTTATATAATAAATATTTATAATTGTGTCAATTCAAAACTACATCAATAAGTAAAAATGAAAAAAAAAATTAACAAAGTGTTTAATTATCTAATAAAAGGACCCGATCTCTAGCTTAATTGGGAAAGTCAGCCTTGAAGAGAAAGCTCTGAGCCCACTGTCTGGGGCCTTAATGGTGTGGAGGCCCCTCATGGTGAGGATGTGGAGGACATGGGGCTGCCTGCTGGGTCTGGGTCCCAGCCAGAGGAGCCCGCTGGGCTTGGCAGGGACTGTCACCAGCAGCCGTGGATCCCCGTGTGGACCTGGCAAGGCATCCTTTCCTCAGCAGCAGCTTTTACTGTTAGCCTGGGAATTTCTGAGTGAAACACACATGGAGGACATCTGTTTTCCGTGTTCTCCCTTCAGAGCAGTGAAAATGATGGTTTTGTTTGAGAAAGGAAAAGCGGGAACGCCAGATATGAGCTCAGTGTTTTGAGAGCCTGCTCGTGTTTCTGGATCTGCTGAGTTTGCTCCTGGAATATTTACTCCTTTGAGACTGATTTTCTTTTTCTGTTTCAATTAAATGAATGCATTAGGCAATTTCAACTCATTATGCTTCCCAGGAGCTACAGACAGACTCATTTTATTCATTGCTTCTTGGACATCTCTACCGAGACGCTGGCCACCTCAAACCAGCATGGTCCCTACCCAGGTTATGATGTCGCCCTAACCCTGCTCCACTTCTGACTTTCCATCTCCTCTTTCTATGAGATAAAGAAGCTAATTGGAAATGACACAAAATGTTTCCCACCTTGCGTGAGGGTCCCCTTTCTCTTACAGCATGTGCCCTGTGGAGGCCATTGAAGGTGCCCATTAAACGCCCATGGAGCCCAGTTAGCCAAGCCAGGGAGTGGGGCACAAAGCTCCCTCTTAATAACACACAGACATTATTAAAGTATACAAAGTCATTCATATTCTGTAGTTCAAAAGATAATTTATTTTATTTGATTTGTTTTGACTACAAACTCCTGCCTTAGCCTTCTGAGTAGCTGGGACTACAAGGAGCCTGCCACAGGGCCTGGCTAGTTTTTCTAATTTTAGTAGAGATGGAATCCCACTTTTGCTCAGTCTGGTCTTGAACTCAAGGAATCCTCTGCCTCATCCTCCCAGAGTGCTAAGATCACAGGCAAGAGCCACAGTACCTGGTTGATAATTTTATTTAAATGAAGGTAATAGATTCCCCAATACTTGCCCCTGTAATGCTCTCTGGGCCCTTGGCTGTCGCTCTGTTGTCTATCTATCCTCACAACAAAGTATGACCAAAGAATAAAACCTCGTCTAGGCCAGTCTTGTTCAGAGTGACAAAAATGACTTCATTCACTGAAGAACTTTCTCAGATAATGGTGACTAAAGAAACACAACTACAAAAGACAACATGTGATCCTAGATTGGGCTCTAGACCAGATAAAGGACGTTCATGGAATAAATGGCAAACGCTGGTTGAGGTCTGAAGATTAGATAGATATTGTGCCAGTGTTAATCTCTAGATTTTGATCATTACTCTGTCATCACGCTGCTCATGGAAGTCACTCAGGAAGCCTGAGTGATGGAGGCCCCATCTTGTCTCCTGCTCCCAGAATTCCCATGTCAGATGAAAGGCAATGTGGTGAATTACTCACTGACTCTTTATGAAGTTTCTCCCCTGAATAAACAGAAATGACTTCTATTCACATTTCAAAGTATGACCCTACACTGAGTCTGAGGATGAGGGTCAGAAATACAGGGTGTCCCAAAAGTCCCCCTAAAGTTGCCATACATAGGGAAATTGTAGCTAAATATACCTAAATATAATAAATATTTTGTAAATAAAGGTAGATTTAGCTACAATTTCTCATTTTCTCCACTGGGGACCTACTTGGGAGGAAAGAGGCAGATGAACAAACACTGTCCAGGCTCTGGGTTCATCCTCCCCTCTGGCCCACAGGGCACCCAGCAGGCAGCATCAGGAGGCAGGTCTACTGGGCTGCAAATATGTCCTATTTTGCAAATAACAAATAGTTTTTTGGCATCTGCTACAATAATAAAGGCTAGTTCTGTATACATTTGAGTAATACCTTACAATTCAGGTTTCCCTGAAAATCACTGCTAATTTTACAAATAGGGATGCTGTAGTAGGGAACTTGTTAGGGTCTGAGCTGCCTTACGTAGAATGACCAGTCCTGATTCCTGGTCCTGCAGTGCTTCCCACCACCCTCCTGCCTACACCTTGCTTCAGACCCCACCTGAAGGATCCCATAGTCTTGGGGAAGAATTTTTGTGATTTTTTTTTTATCTGTGTGGATGTGGGTGTGAGACAGATGTGGAGTAAAATCATGTTGACTTAGAGCCTTTGGTTTTTCCTTGAGCCAAGTGAGTCTTTAAGATCCTTGTTTTCTCTGGCTTCCTGTGGGGTGATTCCAAGGATGAGCAATGCAAGATCAAAGCAGCTGCTCAGGAGGTGCCCTATAAACTTGAGATCACAGCTACCAAACAGTTGCTTTGCTGACTCACAGCTGCCAGTGGACGCCAGCTCTGCGAGGGTGCACATGTGTCCTACTCCCCGTGAGATGCAGGAAGGGGGAGGGGAGAAGAGGCTGGGGGTCTTGCCTGTCTGGCTGGGTTTGTCCTTCAGAACCAGCCGCCAAGGGAGGGCTGCTGAGACTCTGGAGACAAGGCAAGGCAATGCTGTGCATGCAGGCCGGCCTCATCATTTTTGTTTGCTTTCTAAGGTTTGGAAGGAGTTCTGGCCTCATGCTAGCCTTCCCTTGGGTAGATGAGAATAGTTGGTGCACAGTGAGTGGCCAGCAAACCGGAACTGCTGTAGTAACAGCATAACAATTACATGGTAATGACCTTAACAATGACTGCAATGGAGCCATAATTATTTTATAAGTATGGCAACCATACATTTATAACAATCAGTGGCCTGCAGGAGCCATGGGAGGGGTTGGCCCAGTGGGAAAGAGTCTTAACAGGGACTCATGATAGATGGTGAGAAGGGTACTGAGCGGAACTATCTGTACTCCCCTCACTTTTGCTGTGAACCTGAAACTGCTCTAAAATGTAAAGCCTATTAAACGAATTTTTTAATAAAGGAAGGAGAAAAGGCTAGCGACTCGTTGGTATTTTTGTTTTTCAGTTCTCTAAAGACAACGCCCTCCTTATTGCCCATACCCAGGGTGAACGTTTCTCGTGCCCACCCCTGGGTTCGCCACCCAGGATGGTTATTTCCAAATGGCCCCCTTGGCAGTGCAGATATTTAAATGAGCAGAATGTTAAGGAGGAAGTAAACTTTGCTGGTAGGATGCTAGTTCCAGTGTGTCTTTATTCACTACTGGGTGCTGAGTGCAGGTGAAGCTGGCCCTAGGGAACCTCAGGGCATTGCTGGGAGCAGCATGTGGGGCTCTGGGTGGGTTCTGCGCTGAGCTAAGGAGCCACATCCTCTCCACATGTGAGCGGCCCTGGGCGGGCATCTTCCACACACACCTCACACCTCAGCAGCTAATGAGCTCTCGGGAACCAATAAACCAGGCCAAGTCTCATCCCCCAGTCACCAGCAGGTTGGCTGCCTTTGCTTATTGAAAGGTACTCTTTTCTTTTATAGGAAAATGCCCAGATGATCAGGGAGGTGGAAGTAGACAAAGTCTCTATGCTCTCGAGGGACCAGGCAGAGGCCATCAAGCAGCTCTGGCAGGACCCGGGAATCCAGGAGTGCTACGACAGGCGGCGGGAGTACCAGCTGTCCGACTCCACCAAGTAGTGAGTACAGAGCCGCGCTGCCGCCCCGGGCTCGCTCCCAGCTCCCTGGGGGGACTTGGGTGTGCGCCGCTACACCACCTCTCTCTGCTTTTCTGCTTATCCCCGGACTTCTTGGGTCTGTCTCTTACCACCTCCTAAAACCCTCCAGTCACTGTCACTCCAGGTGTCTCCTCTTGTTCTAAGACTGCCGTTTTCAATGAGAGACTCAGTGAAATTGAGAGTTCCTTAGGCCCTACAGTTTAGGGGGACTGATCTCATCTGGATGCTGAAATGATCAGATTTAAACAAGGAGTACACCTACCTTGGCTTCCAGTTTCCTCCTCCTGGTATCTGTCTTGGTTTCCCCTTCAGAAAACCGCAGGTCCAATTGCCCTAAAATCTTAAATTCAAGAGCTCAGGCCAGCAAGTCCAGCACCCATCAGCGGCTGGTATGGTGCTGCCCTCTAGTGGGGAAGATAGGAGTTTGCACTCAGGGGAAGCTCAATCCGACTCCTTTGTTGACCGACTGCAAAGGTTTGGATCCATAAAGATCAAGTTCTAAATCACTGATTCCTGAAGACAGAAAGATTTCTATTTAGATAGGCTTCATGTAACCTGTGCCATGGAAATCACAGATTTTCATTTTCTTAAGAATTTCCCAGATGCCTCCTTTAGCCTGGTCACTGGGCACATAGTTTGATCCTGGTCCTTCTCTTGCTGCTGAAGCTTTGCTCTTTCTTGCCTGCCCCTTATCGTTTTTTCATCTTCTGGGGTCCCTGAAGTCCTTTCCCCCGCCCCCCCTCCTTTCAGGTGCTGCCACGGCCCTCTGAGCTGGTTGGGAGGGGGGGGGGGGGGCTGGGGCCTTTGTCTCCATGTCTAGGTGAGGCGTGGGAGCAAAGAAGCCAGGAATGGCTCCTGTGGTGTTGATGGAACCTCCTCTGGCATTTATCCCAGGCTGAGAATTCAAAGTTATTAATCCAGGTTGGGACATTTAGATGCAAAAAAGCATTAAGTCAGGAAAATACAAGAACCTGGTAAGGAGTTAGATCTACATAGAAAAGAGATGGAAGGAAGAAAAAGTCCCTGAGAGGAGGGAGAACTACCTGACAGCCTGAGGAGCAGTGACAGGCAAAGTCAGAGCCAGCAAGGCCCTTTCTGAGACAGCCTGGTGTTCCTTGTTTCCGAAGGCCCAGGGGATTGGCTAGGGCTGTGCTGCAGACCCACATGGAAAGGCTCACCCTGAGAGCTGGGCAGGGCCACTGAGGGGGACGTGGGAGTGGCTAAGAAGGGTGGACAGGGCTGTCACAGAGAAAGTGGCTCCCTGAAACCCAATCACTGCCTTCAGAACTGGCAGGACTGAAGGCACCCGTGCTTTTCCTCCATGTGTGTCAGTGGGTCTCAGTCACTTTGCTCATTTGGATATGTGCCTATTTCACAAAAATTTGACCCGTGCTTGTGATACACCAGCTGCTGTGGTAAGGGCTGCAGGTAAAACCACTGCTCCTTGCTGTCAGTCTGGTGGAGCAAGACAGGCATCAATCAAAGAATCACACATTGAAGTCTAGGGGAAGCAGCCATGAGCCATGGGGTGGTAACTGGGCAAGGGGTAGATTTGGGGTGGGGGTGGGTCATGCAAGGCTGGGAAGGCTGTGTGGGGAGCAGGGTTCGCCTGTGGCCACTTGGTTTGTGTCTAGGTTGACCTACTTAGCCCCTGACATCGCTGTGCAGAGAGAAGATAGGGCCGACCTGGGCTT
Organism: Loris lydekkerianus; assembly: GCA_963574355.1. NCBI lineage: Eukaryota > Metazoa > Chordata > Mammalia > Primates > Lorisidae > Loris > Loris lydekkerianus. Next base: position 7,913 of record CAUYPK010049169.1, on the reverse strand, counting down.
GCAGGAGCCTCTCAATCTCCCAACTCCAGTGGTGGCCAGGGAACGAGTTATAGTTATTTTACTAAAAATTGCATTTGATATGGGCCTTAAAGTTTATTTCTTTTCCAAAAAAGTATTCTATTTTACTATAGAAAAAAATATTTAAACTCAGGGCTTTAATAGATGGCAAAAAATAATCTAAGGCAAGTTTGGGGTTATTTTAGGAGATTTTAGTTACTCTCTATAATAGGAAAATTTTTTCTCGATTGCTATTATTTTGAATTTCCCCTTGGCCTGTTTTACATCTGTATATTTTCTTAGAAACCCTAGTTAATTCATTGAGCAAGAGCAGGCATTGTATAACTTTCTTGGGTGAGGGTGAGTGGGAGGGATAAAGGCCTGTGGAGGGAGGAGGACAGATGGGGAGTCGGAAAGAGTCCCTTCCAACATCCTAGTCCCTCCAGTCCCTCCAGTCCCTCCAGTCCCTCCGGCCAAATGGGTGTGATGGGGTTTGGAACCCTGGACTAGGAGGAGTGATTTGCACATGACCAGAAGGCTCAGAAAAGTGCTTGTCATCCATATAATCTAAACAACAGTTCTAGGAAGGGGGGAGAAGCCTGGCCCAGGGCTGGCTCTCCAGAACATTATTGATGGAATTCCTGTGTCTCTGTGAGTTGGGGGTGACTGCCTGTGAGGAGGGTAGATGCTTATCCCTTCTCCAGAAGGAGGCTCAGCTCCACATCCTCTAATTCTGCAGCTACCTGACAGACATCGACCGCATCGCCACACCATCGTTCGTGCCCACGCAGCAGGATGTGCTCCGTGTCCGCGTCCCCACTACTGGCATCATCGAGTATCCATTTGACTTGGAAGACATCATCTTTCGGTAAGACTGTCTCCCTAATGCAGTCCATTGACAATGGGTCTTCCCAGGCTTGGAAGTTCCCAGATGGATTCTTAAACTTGCTCTTCTTGAGCAGGGTTATGTCTCTTAGGGCAGAATGATCTCCTGTGCCACAGGGCATTTAAAATTGTGTTAGGTCGGGTGGCACCTGTGGCTCAGTGGGTAGGACACTGGCCCCAAATACTGAGGGTGGTGGGTTCAAACCCAGCCCTGGCCAAACTACAATAAAAAAATAGCCAGGCGTTGTGGCAGGTGCCTGTAGTCCCAGCTACTCGGGAGGCTGAGGCAAGAGAATCGCTTAAGCCCAGGGATGTTGCTGTGAGCTGTGTGACGCCACAACACTCTACCAAGGGTGATAAAGTGAGAGTCTGTCTCTACAAAAAAAAAAAAAAAATTGTGTTAGGTCACAAGTTCTGTAATGAGAGGAACTCACCTTCCCACTACCCTTTGAGAAGAGTTTCCTTGCTGGAAACTGGAATCAATCTTACTTGAGACACCCCCCTGCACACACACACACACACACACACACATTTACTTCTGTAATCCACAAATTGAATATACTTATTACTGAAGCCTTTTCCTTAAAGCTGAATAATATTTCTCTTCCTTTCTGTTTCCTTCTCCAAGATCTATCCTAAAGAAACATGTGTATTAAAATTGCATAATATATATATAAACTACTTACAGCTGTGCAACAATGTATGCATTCCCACTTACAAACACAAGAAATGCTTTTTGGATGACTTAAGTCGATCTTGACTATATTTAATCATGGTAAAAAATGAATAATAATAATGTGGGGCATACACATAGCACTGCAAATTTCCAAACACTTCTGTATCCCTCATTTGCCTTGTTCCTAACATGATTACACTTGCTTTTCCAGCTGAGACAGCATGAGGCCATTCTTCCCACATCCAGGTCCTGTCTTATCCACAGTTATATCTTGTACTTCTTCAGAATTGTTGTATTGGGGGAGTCTTCTGGTCCCGCCCCACAGTAGATATCCTGTATCGGTTTTTTTTTCTTTTGGTAATTTTTGGCAAGGGCTGGGTTAGAACACGCCACCTCCGGCAAATGGGGCCGCGCCCTATTCCTTTGAGCCACGGGTGCCGCCCGATAGCCTGTATCTTTATTACCTGTAAGGTAGCTCTCTGTGCCTGTCTACCCATGAATTTATCTAAACCTTTTCAGTCAACTGCTGATTGCAATTTCCAAAACCTCTAAGAGGGGCTCCCAGGGTTTCTGTTTTAAGAAAGACTTTCATTTCTTCTAAGTTTATCTTTCCTGGGCTTTGGTGAATGGGTGTTGCACTACTTTCTGGAACCTGGCAACAGGTTTAACATTACCAACCAGTGACGAATTCTTTCACAGTGTAAGTTTCACATATACCCTTCTAAGAGCACCTCCCCCGTGGAATCTTTCTGAATGAAGAATTGTGACCTTGAGATGAAAGCCTGTATAGAATGACTTCTTTTAAGCCTACCTCTTGACAATTGCAATGTCCCTTTCCTGCTGTGAGGTGGCACAGCCAGCCTTGGACTCATTATTGTCGGAGTGGCTGTGCCTCTGGGATGTGGGTCAAGGGCTGGGGTGGATTTTTGGTTGTCTTTCCAGCACCTTCCTGGACAACAGTCCTAGGCAGTTGGCCAGGGTAGCACCAACCACACTGGTCCAGTGTCTTCAAGGATTGGGATCTGAGGGGTGAGGAGGTGGCCAGGTGGGACTTGGCAGGCTGTGGGCTGCATCTGCCCGCTATATATTTTCTTTGGCCCACTTGGTATTATGAAACTTAGAGCTAACATTTAAACACAGGGATGTTAAAAAAATAAATAAATAAAAATAAACACGGGGATGTTTCACTTAAAGCACTTGATATCTTGTTTCTCCTGAAGAGCCAGAGGATCTTGTCACGGAGAGGCTGCGTTCGTCACTGTGGCTGCAGTTCTGCACCAGCCCTTCCCGTCCACCCCCTGGCCTCAGGCACTGTGTGCTTTTGTGCTTCAGAGAGGCCCATTTGGCTCATTTCCATAAACTACCTGACTTCTGGAGCATTTAGGTTTGGGATTTCTGGGGTGGGAGGCCTGGAAATCTTTCCCCAAAACACAGGTAAAAGTCCTTGGATTTCCATATTGGGCAGAGGACACTTGCCTATCTTTATGGGGAAGGGATGGCATCTGCTCAAGCAGAAAAGATTAGTGGATAAATGAGAGCAGCCATGAAAACAGAAATGGGCTCAGCACCTACAGAAAGCTCAGGGGCCTAGGAGATTGCTGGCTTTGCTGCTGCTTTTGGATCTGGTGCTCTGGGATTCTGTGGGGCTTGGCAGAAAACCCTTGGGATGTTTGTGTTTTCTGCCTGGACTATGGAAGCAGCTTCCTGACCAGTGTCCCCAAGCAGGCTCCCCTGGAATGACCTTTGCATCTGGCCCCAGGAACTCCATTTATACTCTGTGCCTCCTTTGCAAGGGAGCATCCAGTGGTCCCTCACTGCTAAAGTACAGGTGTTCAAACTTTGGAGACATAGGACCCTTTCCCTCTTAAAAATTACTGAAGACCCCAATGAGCACTGATTTCCATGATGATTCATGTCCTTGAGGGATCTTCATTTCTTTTCCTTTTTAAAAAATGTGTATTATACCCTTTTATATAATTTGGAATAGTGATGACTTGGGTTTATAATATAATAGTAATATGCAGTATATTAACATTTAGGACAGAAAAACCATCAATATTTATTTATTTATTATTTTTTTTTTTTAGAGACAGTCTCACCTTGTCACCCTTGGTAGAGTGCTGTGGCGTTACAGCTCACAGCAACCCCCAGCTCTTGGGCTTAGGTGATTCCCTTGCCTCAGCCTCCTGAGTAGCTGGGACTACAGGCGCCCACCACAACACCTGGCTATTTTTTGTTGCAGATTGGCCGGGGCCGGGTTTGAAACTGCCACTCTTGGTATATGGGGCTGGCGCCATACTCACTGAGCCACAGGCACTGCCCTCAATATTTATTTATTTATTTGTTTATTTATTAAGTCATATACACATAGATCATGAATACATTTATGCACATGTGGGGTACAATGTGTTGTTTTTTATACAATATGACGTGGTTACATCAACATAGCTTTCACCTCATTCACTTGATTATTGTGTTAAGACATTTGTGTTCTAAACTTGACAGATTTGACTTGTATCTTTGCTATATGCTTCATAGGTGTGGTCCCGCCTTTTACCATCCTTCTATCAAACCTGCCCCCTCCCCCTTCCCTCCCTTCCCACTCCATTTCTCTCCTTCATCCTGGGCTATAGTTGTGTTCTATCTTTCATAAGAAAGTGTGAGTAAATATAAGTTGGTTTCTTTTTTTCTTTCTTTTTTTTTTTTATTATTAAATTATAGCTGTGTACATTAATGTGATCATGGGGCACCATACACTGGGTTTTATAGAATATTTAACACATTTTCATCACACTGGTTAACATAGCCTTCCTGGCATTTTCCTAGTTATTGTGTTAAGACATTTACATTCTACATTTACTAAGTTTCACATATACCCTTCTAAGATGCACAGCAGGTGTACTCCCACCAATCATCCTTCTTCTCTCCCCCTCCCCCTTCCCTCTCTTCCCTTTCCTCCTATTCTTAGGTTATAACTTGATTATAGCTTTCATGTGAAAGCCATAAATTAGTTTCATAGTAGGGCAGAGTACATTGGATACTTTTTCTTCCATTCTTGAGATACTTTACTAAGAAGAATATGTTCCAGCTCCATCCATGTAAACAGGAAAGAGATAAAGTCTCCATCTTTCTTTAAGGTTACACAATATTCCATGGTGTACATATACCATAATTTATTAATCCATTCGTGGATCGATGGGCACTTGGGCTTTTTCCATGACTTAGCAATTATGAATTGGGCTGCAATAAACATTCTGGTACAAGTATCTTGGTTATAATGTGATTTTTGGTCTTCTGGGTATGTACCTAGTAGAGGAATTATAGGATTGAATGGCAGATGTATTTTTAGATCTCTAAGTGTTCTCCAAACAACTTTCCAAAAGGAACGTATTAGTTTGCATTCCCACCAGCAGTGTAGAAGTGTTCCCTTATCTCCACATCCACACCAACATCTCTGGTCTTGGGATTTTGTGATATGGGCTGGAGTTAGATGATATCTCAAAGTAGTTTTGATTTGCATTTCTCTGATGATTAAGGATGGTAAGAAGTTTTTCATATGTCTGTAGGCCGTGTGCCTGTCTTCTTCAGAGAAGTTTCTCTTCAAGTCCCTTGCCCAGTCTGCGGGACCACTTGTTCTCTCCTTGCTTATACGTTTGAGTTCTCTGTGGACGTTATTAAACCTTTGTCGGAGACATAACCTCCTAATATCTTCTCCCATTCTGAGGGCTGTTTGCTTGCTTTACTTACTGTGTTCTTGGCTGTGCAGAAGCTTTTTAGTTTGATCAGGTCCCAGTACTGTATTTTTTAAGCAGCTTCAATTGCCTGGGGGGGTCCTCCTCATAAAATACTTGCCCAGACTGATTTTTTCAAGGATTTTCCCTGCAATCTCTTCTAGTATTTTTATAGTTTCATGTCTTAAGTTTAAATCTTTAATCTAGTGAGAGTCTATCTTAGTTAATGGTGAAAGGTGTGGGTCCAGTTTCAGTCTTCTACAGGTTGCCAGCCAGTTCACCCAGCATCATTTGTTAAATAGGGAATCTTTTCCCCACCGAATATTTTTAATTGGCTTGTCAAAGATCAAATAACAATAAATAGCTGGGTTAAACTCTTGGTTCTCTATTTGGTTCCATACATTCATCTCTCTGTTTTTGTGCCAGTATCATGCGGTTTTGATCACTATCAATTTATAGTACAGTCTGAGGTCCCATAGCGTGATTCCTCCTGCTTTGTTTTTATTTCTAAGTAATGTCTTGGCTAGTTGAGGTTTTTTCTGATTCCATATAAAATGAAGTATTATTTTTCAAGATCTTTAAAGTATGACAGTGGCACTATAATAAGGATTGCATTAAAATTGTATATTGCTTTGGGTAGTATGGACATTTTAACAATGTTGATTCTTCCCAGCCATCAGCATGGTATGTTTTTCTATTTGTTAACATTTTCAGCTATTTCTTTTCTTAGAGTTTCATAGTTCTCTTTATAGAGATTTCATGTCCTTTGTTAAACTCCCAAATATTTCATCTTCTTTGGCACTACTGTGAATGGAATAGAGTACTTAACTCTTTTTCAGCTTGACTATTGTTGGTATATGTAAAGGCTACAGAGTTATGAATGTTGATTTTGTAACCTGAGATGCTGCTGTATTCCTTGATCACTTCTAAGAGTTTGTAGTAGAATCCCTGGTGTTTTCTAGATATACAATTATATCATCTGTGAAGAGCAAAAGTTTGATCTCTTCTGACCCTATATGGATACCCTTGATCACCTTTTCTTCCCTAATTGCGATGGCTAAAACTTCCATTACAATGTTAAAGAGCAGAGGAGACAATGGGCAGCCTTGTCTGGTTCCTGATCTGAGTGGAAATGATATCAATTTAACTCCATTCAATATGATATTGGCTGTGGGTTTGCTATAGATGGGCTCTATCAGTTTAAGAAATGTCCCTTCTATACCAATTTTCTTAAGTGTTCTGATCATGAAGGGATGCTGGATATTAACAAAAGCTTTTTCTGCATCAATTGAGAGAATCATATGGTCTTTGTTTTTTAATTTGTTTATGTGCTGCATTATACTTATAGATTTACGTATATTGAACCAGCTTTGAAACCCTAGGATAAAACTGACTTGGTCATGATATATAATTTGTTTGATGTGTTGCTGGATTCTGTTTGTTCGGATCTTGGTGAATATTTTTCCATCTATATTCATTAGTGATATTGGTCTATAATTTTCTTTTCTTGTTGGGTCTTTTCCTGGTTTGGGGATCAGGATGATGATTGTTTCATAGAATGTGTTGAGTAGTCTTCCTTCTTTTTCTATATTTTGGAACAGGTTGAGTAATAGAGGTACTAGTTCCTCTTTAAAGGTTTGATAGAATTCTGACATGAAACCATCTGGCCCTGGGCTTTTCTTTTTAGGGAGATTTTGTATGGTTGAGGCTATTTCAGAACTTGATATAGGCCTGTTCAATGTTTCCACTTGATTCTGGCTAAGTCTTGGAAGGTGATGTCCTTCTACGTATTGGTCAATTTCCTTCAGATTTTCAAATTTCTGAGAATAAAGTTTCTTGTAATATTCATTAAGAATTTTTTTAATTTCTGAGGAGTCTGTTATTTCGTCTTTGTCATTTCTGATTGATGAAAATAGAGATTTTACTCTTTTTCCTGGTTAGGTTAGGTTAGCCAAAGGTTTAAAAAACCAACTTTTTGATTTATTAATCTGTTGTATAATTCTTTTGTTTTCAATTTCATTTAATTCTGCTCTAATTTTGGTTATTTCTTTTCTTCAACTGGGTTTAGGGTTGGAATGTTCTTCCTTTTCCAGTTTCTTGAGATATCCTATTAAGTTGTTAACTTCTGCTCTGTTCGTTCTCTTAAGGAAGGCTTGCAGTGCTTTAAATTTTCCTCTTAAGACTGCCTTTGAGGTATCCCAGAGGTTCTGATAATTCATGTCTTCATTGTCATTTTGTTCCAAAAATTTGGCAATTTCCTTCTTAATCTCATTTATGACCCAGTTATCATTCAGCATAAGGTTATTGAACTTCCATATTTTTGTATGAGTATGCAGATTCCTGTTGTTACTGAGTTCAACTTTTATTCCCTGGTGGTCCAAGAAGATGCGAGGAATAATTTTTATTCCTTTAAATTTACTGAGGTTAGACTTGTGACCTAAGATGTGATCAATTTTGGAATATGTTTCATGGGCTGATGAGAAGTATGTGTATTCAGTTTTGTTGGGATGAAATGTTCTGTAGATGTCTGCTAAATCCAAATGTTGGATGGTTAGGTTTAAATCTAAAATTTCTTTGCTCAGCTTCTTATTGGAGGATCCATCCAACACTGCCAAAGGAGTGTT